>CABHPQ010174329.1:0-68197 GCA_902168405.1 Peromyscus aztecus
ATAAAATTTTAAAATATAAAATAATTTAGGATTGGGAGCTGCAGTTCAGTGAAGGATTATTTAGCTAGCATGTACAAGAGCCTGGATTTGATTCCCCTGTACTGTGAAGAAGGGAAAGCAACCATATAAAACTCTAGCCTTAAAAAAACAATAAAAGTTCAGTGAACACAAAGTCGTGGTTTCAATTTTTCCTGCATGGCATATCTTCTGTCAGGAGAAGTGGAAACTGGGGCCGAACAAGCCACACCAGGGCTGTGTGGAGTTTACAGGGCTTTGGGGGCCTTCTTGAAACTTGGGAGAGTGAAATGTTTTATTTTGTCATTTTATATAGTGATGTGCGTTCATGCGTGCGTGTGTGCATGCATGCATGCGTGTGTGCGTGCACGCGTGTGTGTGTGTGTGTGTGTGTGTATAAATATACATATTTGTTAATTTTAACTGTGGGATTAAACCAAATTGTAGGCCCTCACTGCATTGGGATCGACACTTCTGTGAATTTTCTTGGGCTTCCTTAACAAAGCACCGCACACTGAGCAGCTGAAGCCACAGAATTGTGTTTTCTCGTAGTTCAGGAGCCTGGACCACCGAGTCAAGGTGAGGCCAAGACTGGCTTCTGAACTCTGTCTCCTAGACTTGGAGGTGGCTGTCTTCTCTACATGCTTCCATAGAGTCTTCTGCACATGTCCATCAGATTCCTTCTTCCTATAAAGAAAATGGTCTGATGTGCTTGATTCCACCATCACGATCTTATTTTAATTTCTTCATGACATACTTATTCTCTGCATATTCCAGGTCATATGCTGAGACACTTGGGATGGAGGGTGGGGCACGACTTGTCTTGCAGCAGCGTCATACTAATACCCTGCACTTGGACTTCCGCTACCCTCCTCTGGGTGTCACCCGCAGGCTGAAGACAGCCTTATGCCTAGGCCTTGCACTCATTTAATTCTTGAAAATAATTTTTATTAAAGGATATAGAGGGGGATGGAGGAAATTGCCCTTTTCTGTAAGCACATTTTCAGAATTCATTACATGGGTTCAGAGTGAGGTTGTTGGCCTGTCTCCAGAATCATCTTCTGTAAAGTAAAGTAGCTGAACAAGAGGTGCTTTCAATTTAGTTCAAATATGAACTCCTAAGACAGCATGGTTGTTACAAGACAACCATGAAATGGCTTCAGACTGTAAATGGAAAGGGAAGGAGTCATTCTGATCATCTCCATGAACAACAGATTTATTTATAAACAGATTCTCCACCCAGGAGAGCAGTCTGTAGGAGGTTATGACTCTAGTTACTGCATTTGAGAACAAAAGAGCCATGGTTCACCTTTGCTCCAGCACTGTACTGGTAGATGATGTCTTCCGACACAGTTGGCAACAAGAACATATCAATAGCAGTTTGTTTTGAGCAGTTCAAGAGCCTGTTTTTGTTGGGTTACATCGCTGACGTGGTGATGAACCAACCACCAGGCACATTTCACTTGTAAGAGAGTTTGAGTTTAATTACACTAATTCAGCTGAGTTTTCCTGGTCTGTCATAACACCCTGAGACACTTGCATGAAATGAAAAGAGGGTGTATTTTAAAAGGAGGCTGGGTGATGCATCTGCACTGAGCATTCAAGACTCTGGCAAGCAATTGTGAACCTGAAGCAAAGAAATAAGTCAAAACAAAGAAGAGAAAACATTAGTTCCCAACTAGTCAAGATAAAGTAAATTTTTAGAAGTTTCTTTGATAGCTAGATTTTTTAAAAGTTTATAAATATGATTATAAAATACTTTGTGGGTCAGTGAGATGGCCCAGTGGCTACAGGCACTCCCTGCCTTGTGTGCCTGATGACCTGAGTTCACTCCCTGGAACCCACATGAGCTAGAAAAAGAGACATGGTCGCACAAAATTGTCATCTAACTTCCACACACATGCTGTGGCCCACATGCCTGAACACACATCATGCACACAAACCCAATAATGCATAAGTACATAAATAAATAAATAAATAAATAAATAAATAAATAAATTCCAAGCATACATAAAATATTTATGTGTACTGCTAAGCCATTTAAGAAAAATGTTTCTTATGCAGTGTTTAAGTTAATTTTGTTGGTTTTATTAGTTACTTTTTTCATTGCTTTAGCCAAATGCCTCACCAGAGGGAAGGTTATCAGACGAAAGGTTTACTCTGGCTCAAGAGTTGAGGACACAGCCTAGCATGGTGAGGAAGGCCTGGTGCCTAGAATACCTGTCAAGGTGTGGTTGGAGGAGTGCCAGGCTGTTTGCTCACATCTGGGCAGATTGAAAACAAAAAGAAGAACACCAGTGGTCACCTGGCTTCCTCCTTTCCCATTTTCATTGAGATTTGTCTCTGGCATGGGCTGCTGTCACCCACTTTACGGTAGGTAGACCTTGCTTTCTCAGTCCTGTCTGGAGTTACCTTCGCAGACACACCCAGAGGCTGGCTATCTCTTAGGTGGTTCTGAAGCCAGTACAATGGACAGTGAAGATTACTCATCACATCTGGCCAGTGCTGACTTCTTATTTTCTTCATCTAGAATAAAGCAGGAATGATTCTCCTGACCAAGTCTCTTTCCCAGGAAAGCAAGTCTAATGCATGATTTTCAGTGTCTCATTTCAATAGGGACATGCACTGGAGTGCACACATCCCGAGATTCCTAACCCAGTGGGCTTAAAGCATAGCTGGAGGAGTCACTCTTTTATTAGTATAGCAAAAATTTCAAGGCACAGGGTAACTTTCTAAAGAAAAGAGTTATGGTTTTTTATTTTTAGCTCACAGCTTTAGAGGCTAACTGTTGAAACAGCATGACATGGGCTTCTGTGAGGGCTCGCCTGGGCTGCATTACTTCATGCAGATGGTAGTATCATATGCAAGAGTGAATGAGATGTCACTTCACCAAACATGAAAGGCCAAGGAGCCTGGAGTCCTGTGATCCCTTCTGAAGCCAGTGACCTTAGCTGACCTGTAACTACTCCTGTTATGGCCACACTCTTTTTCTGGAGGAACAGCATGTTGCAGTAGTTATTGATTTTTGCTCTGTTATTGCTTCATGTTTCTTGACCATTGCTTTTATTACTTTGATGGACTATTTTTAGTCATAAACAAACAAACAAACAAACAAACAAACAAACATTAATTCTTTATCTCATCTCCCCATTGGTTTGCATATGAAATAAACGTTGCAACTTAAGTATGGCAATTTATTTTGTCTGATTTTCTTGGTGCATTCATTCAAATAGCACTATTCAGTTCACCCAAGGACTCTGAGAGTTTGGAAGGGGCATGCATACCTGTGTTGGTAAGCTTGGTCCCGGCGCCCTTCCTGTCACGTGTGAAAGGCCACACATCTTCTTCTGTGAAATGACATTTTTTAAAGCTGTGCAAATCACAGCACTTCCCCCATACCCCTCTCCAACAAAAGAAACTCAATTTGTCATCTGTGAATGGGATTTAACAGGATAATGAAACAGTCTGGGATTTTAAACCCACGTGAAGCTTTCTAGACAGCAAATATGTGTGAGATCTTTGTTTGCTAAACAGACATTGAGTCCTGACATAGAAAATGTCTGTCACAGGAGAGCTAAGTCATCCTGATGGCTTGTGAGTCACATTATGTCTCGCTGGCTCCATCCCAGGAACTCCTTGTTCTCATGATTCTCCCTCCAGTCAGAACAACAAAATAACACTCCCTGCTATTGCAGGCTACAGTCCTAAAAGTACCTCAAACCAGCATTTTATCCTAGAATCCTAAAACACTTTTTAGTAACCAGGAACCCTCTATTTCATGGGTTTGTTTCTTAATGTGAAAATGACTTTGGCCTGATAGGTTAGAAGCACAGGGACTTATTCTGCCCTTGCTTCAGTTCCCACTGTTATTACGTTATTTTTCTTGTGATTATTACAAAGCTTTGATTTTAATTTCCATTGGTATATATTCATCGTGTGTGGTATTGGGTTACATAAGGACATCTTCACTGTGTAATGTACCTTGAACATACAAGTATATAATGTATTGTTCTCAACTGCTCTTCGTCCCAGCTATTTAAATTTGCAGAACTTTATTATAAAAAAAAACAAAAAACAAAAACACAGCAACAAAAAACCAGGAATGTTCTTTCTCCATTGAAATCCCACCTGTCCTCATTTCTGGTGTATTTCCTCTTCTTTGCCTCCCACCATGGCATTTCCTCAGTGTTCATGCTCTTTGAACATGGAGCATTATTTGGCCTTGAGAGGCAGGGACTTGGAGACGCTTTTCCTTGTAGGTTGTCATCTTTAATTGCCAGCATAGCAAATATCAGGGCCAAGAGATTCCACTTCCCCATGAGAATTAAATGTGTAGATGGTATCTGATTACAGGTAGAGATTCTTCTCCATTTACGTGATAGCTGTTAACATGTTCAAAGCTTATTGTATATTGTGAGAGACAGAAGCACAGCTGTAGGTGATTCCCTGACCCCAAAGTGCTCATGATTTAACAGGTGGGAGGTCTCGAGATCATCTTGTCCTGGTCATGCTTGCATTTCAAACAATGGGCAATGGGAAGGTGTTTTTAGCTGCAGGGAGCTTCTCTGGGTTCAGGGTGATAGTGGTATCTTGGTCTGTGGTAGGTTTAGTGGAAGGATTAGAGAAGCATGGACATTAGAAAGATGCTTACAAGAGAAGGAGAGGCACAAGAGAGGAAGGGGGACTTATCAGAGGCCTAGGTGGGAAGTCAGAAGACAGCTTCCAACAGAAATTCAAGAGAAAAAGAAGTTCTGGGAGGAGAGCTAACCATTGTAGAATGCTGCCTGATTGTGAGTTAGGGTGAGAACTGAGGATGGACTCAGCGTGCAGAAATGGAGAGGAAGGAGGAGGTGAGGATAAGACAGCATGAACTTGTGGAGAGGAAGCTCTAGTTTGTTAGTCAGATGTTCTATAGCCTCAAAAATCAATGTGACTCTGGTTTGGAGTGGTGCAGATGTGGTTTGCGTGTGGTGCAGGTGTGGTGGTTTGGTGTGGTGCAGATTTTGGATTGGGGCCTGGTGCAGATGTGGGGTGGCTGCACACAAAGCTATTGGAGTTGACTGACTGGATAGTAGCAATGATGACATTTGGGGCTGCAGGGAAAAGCAGCTGATCGGGAGCCTTTGATGTATTGATCAAGGCTGTTGGCCCTTCACATCCTCAAGGAAGAAAAAATGAAACCTGCCAGCTGCTTTCCAGTGTCATGGAGTAGAGCCATTGCTGTCCCTCCCCTTTGCCTCCTTCCATGACATGAATACAAACTTGGTAAAACATGTAAGGAACAGTTACCACATAGATATTTCATTCCGTAACAGATTCATTTAGCACACAGTTTCAAAGGCTAGAAACTGACTACATATTTCTGAAGAAGTATGGAATTACAACACACACTTGAAGGTCTATAGGAAATATACAAATATACAGTCTAGAACCTACTAGACTGCATGCTAGGCAAGCTCTCTACCATTGAGCTATTATATAACTGGCCCTGTGCTTACCCACTTTCCATGTCTTAGCTCACTGACTGTGAGCTGGAAATGATGGAGGCTTTTTAATTTCAAGGCTTGCCCCCAAATTAAAATTAATTGCCCCAAATACAAATTAAATTTTATTCCATAAAAGTGTCTGGATATTTGGAAAGAATAGTAAAAAAAATTCTCTGATATGTTTGCACTTGTTTGGCATTAAACCTGTGACTGATTCTCTCAGTGACTTAAAACATATTATATACCAAAGCACAATAGGATAGCCAATATAGAAATGATGGAGTGGGAGATTGGACTCTTTGGAGAGAATTTTCACCTGCTTAGAATGATCTGAACAAAAACTGGGTCACTTCCATCTAGCATCTTATTCCTGGATGAAGATCATGCCCACATTGAGTCACCATTTGAAGATTCCATCATAGGAAACATAGCATCATATGGAACAATGAACATTGAATTAGGTAAGATCTAAGGTACCTCTCAACTCCAATGCTTCCATGATCTTACAGGAAGATCTAGAGGGATCGCTGCTGTATCAATCAATCTATATGTTGGCACAGTACTCCAGTCCTTTTACAAGCAGGAGTTGTAGAGACTGAGAACTGTCCTTCAAATAAAATGAACAGCCTGAGGCAGAGGAGATGGCTCAGCAGTCAAGATTAGTTTTGTGCAAGCAAGATACAAGTTCAAATCCCTGCCACTCATATAAAAATTCAGGTGTAAGCGCACATGTGTCTGTAATGCTAGTTCAGTGAAGGGGCATATGCTGGAGACCATAGGAGCTGACTGGCAGCTTAGTTCCAAGTGTCTGAGTGGAATAGGCAGAGTCTATAGATCAGGGCATCTGGTGTCCTCTTCTGGCCTCTGTGATGCATGCTGGACACACACCAGCACATATAGCCTGCTGTCTTAGCTTGGGTTACTATTGTTCCAGTGAAATACCATGACCAAAAAGTCAGTTGGGAAGGGAAGGGTTTATTTGGCTTATACTTCCATATTGCTGTTCATTATTGAGGGAAGTAAGGACAGGGACTCAAATAGGGCAGGAACCTGGAGGTGGGAGGTGGTGCAGAGGCTATGGAGGGGTGCTGCTTACTGGCTTGCTCCCTATGGCTTGCTTAGTCTTTCTTATGAACCGAGGACCAACATCCCAGGGGTGGCCCCACCCACAATGACCTGGGCCTTCCAACATCAATCACTAAATAAGAAAATGCTCTACAGACTTGCTTGCAGCCCAGTCTTAGGAAGGCATTTTCTTAATTGAGGTTCCCTCATCTCAGATGACTTTAGCATGTGTCAAGTTGATATAGAACTACCCAGCACACCCTCATACAGAAGAATGAATAACCTATGAAGAATTCTGCAGTAACATATCTGATATGGGATCACATGACAACCTAATACTAATATAATTTTTGGATTATTCTTAATGAGATTCAAAAACTTCTGCTAATTTTAGAGGACAGGCATCGTTCACTTCTCTGGACAGAAGATAATGGAAGATGAGTATTCTGTATGAGTTTGGCAGGTGTCAAAATTCCATTTTAAATATCTTCTCAGAAACCTTGATTCAAATTGGTTTTATTGTAGAAGCCTTCTTGAATGCATCTGTATTTAGGTTATTTTCAGTGTCAGTTGAAAAATACCCAAAGGAAAATTTCAGCAATTTCTAGAAAATTCCTGAAGGAAGCTATTGATTATAATTGTGTTTAAATAGAGCCCAGCTTGGCAGCTGATGTAAAGAATTGGTGGTAGTTGTTCTAGGCTCACTATAGTTTAACTGAACACCATGCATCCTGAGGTGGACTGTTTGCTTTTAGGTAAGGACTTTTAGTTCTTGATTCTCTTTTAATCTATGTGGATCCCACTAGAGATACAGTGATAGGTGGGAAAAGTATAACTCTGCATGGATTTACCTCCAGCAATGGATGGTGATCAGACAGAACACAGAAATGGACAGCCATGTCAGACTTGTGTCTGGGGTTTGCAAAGAGAGCCCACTGGAAAGCCACTCCAGTGCCAACCTGTGTTCAAGCTTCATGGCCATGGACAGTTCAGGAGAACTCATACATATTTACTGGAAATGTGGGCAAAGTGGCACTATAGGTGCTGGAACTGCAAAAGGAAGTGACTCATTCCTGCTAGGATTTTACACTAATAATTAGTATTTTTGATTACAGACCCTTCACAACATAAGGACTAGTTGAAAGACTTCTGTTAGAGATTAGTTAGACCGCCAGGCATGGTGGTGCACACCTTTAGTCCCAGCACTCAGGAGACAGAGGCAGACAAATCTCTGAGTTCAAGGCCAGTGTGATCTATAGAGTGAGTTCCAAGACATCAAGGGCTATACAAAGAAACCCTGTCTCAAGAGAAAACAAAACAAATAAAAAAGATTAGTTAGAAACACACTTTGTTGTACACAGATTATGCTCAAATAGAACCTTGTATTTATTTAAATGGGTTGAAAGAATTTAAGGAATTTCATTTGTATTGTTAAATCAAGCCTGAAGGTAGAAAAAAGACAGGGTTGTGATGGTTTTCTATCTTGGTAAAGAAAACCAACCTTCTTTGTGATTCTGCATAAAAAGGGTGCATCTTGCATTGAGCCATCTGAGAAATGCTAATTAAAACAGGAGATTCATAAGGTATAGCATGCAGAATGATTATATAACTCTAAGGGTCCTGTCTGCAACATGAATTAAGATTTACATTATTAACATCTTTGGGTAAAATTTCTTGCAAACATTCACTCTCTTTAATTGTATTCCTAGTCAACAGACTTTCATCAAGCAAAGGTCTGCTGTCTGGTAATCAGAGCCACCTCTGGGGAGGCAGCTCAGTAGGGGAACACTTGCCTAGTGTGCAAGAAACCCCAAATTTAGTTCAATTCATAGGAAGAGATAGATAGATAGATAGATAGATAGAGAGAGAGAGAGAGAGAGAGAGAGAGAGAGAGAGAGAAGGGCAGGGAGAGAGACAGACAGACAGACAGACAGACAGACAGACAGATTGCCACCAGCATTTATGAAGGAATAGAGAGTTGTGAGAAGCAGGTGCAAGTTGAATGGCACTGACTACCCAGGGAGTTGTTGCAATAGATGGTGGTCCTTCCCTTCCAAACTTACCAGGCAACAACTGTGTGCTATGTGGCTACGAGAAACTACTGTCTAGAGATTGCTGAAAACCCATGTGTGAACTAATGAGAGATGATTACCCTGTGACTTTTGAGGAAGTGCTCCTGGGGGCATTTGAGAGTTAAGTCCAGAATCATGAACTTCCAATCTGTATAAGGATGCAGAAGAAATTAGTGAGAAATTGACAATCCCACCTCAATAGAAAGAGCAGCTCATAGATTTCTGGATCTCTTCTAGGAAACTCAGGGTCTCCTGGAAGTCAGGTTTAGAACTCTTGACACAGTGCCTAAGTCAATATGGGTGGCTTGTTGTAGATATTGGCATGGAGACAAATTTCTTTATACTCAAGTGAGGATTCTCTTCTGTGCTCTACTAACTTCCTTAGCAAAATGTAATTTTAGAAAACTAATGCAGGGCTATTCCCCAGACTCCAGGGCACAGCTCTGATGTCCTCCACCTTCAGTCAGCCCGTAATGGGACACTAATATAATGTGACATAGGAATAAAATTGAATTGCTTGGCTTTCACTTAATTTCAGTGCACTTTCTGTCCCCTGTGTTTTAGCTGTCCAGCTCCTTGCCATTAGCTGGCTTCATGACAAGCCAAGTGGGAGAAGATCCATGAATGTGGAATGTCACGACACCAGCCAAGAGACAGTGTCCCTAGGAACCTCGTTAGAAATGTCGAGGGAGGTTCTTGTATTAGTTCCAAATTTCTCCCAGTGTCTGGAAGTAGCAGGTGCTAGGGTTAGGCAGAATCTTGTTTAGGAGAGAAATGGGGAGGGTAGTTATCAGAATGATATTAGCAAATACCTGTTTGACACTTGGATTGTATCAGGCACTTTCCCAAGGTGCGTCACATGCACTGACCCATTCTGTTCTCATATTGTGCCTATGAGGTTGATCCTGTTGTCACGTCTTTCTTAGGAGGAGACTGTATCACAGGTTAACCAGGAGGTGGAAGGACTGCTTCAGATTCAGTCAGGCTGCTTTGGAGCCCAGTGTCTCCCAGCAGTTGGCTATGTTGCCCTTGCCCCCCACCTACTTCTTAGACAAGGGTCAAGAGTGATTGAAAGAGGATTTCCATTATTTAGCCCATGCTCTGATGCCTTAAAACATATCAATGGGCTTCAGTTAAGTTAACATTTTTTAAAGGTTTTAAGTCACATTCAATAGGAAGCAAAACATGGGGTAGCTTAAGGCTTGGGTTAAGAGAGTTCCTATTGCTGTGTGTTGTAAGTGATTGTAAGAAGGCGGGAGCTAAAAGCGAGAGGAGGAAGGAAGCAAAGAGGAGTCAATGCTGGCGAGTGACACAGTCCTGGAGAAGAAATGAAATAAGATGTCAATTCACTTGGTATCTGGAAAATATTAGGTCCTATTGTATGATCACAGTGAGCTTTGAGGAAGTTTGGAGCCCGGTGTTTCTGGATGCAGCATTGTGTGGGGTAGAACCAGAGGGCAAAGCGAGAAGTCAGGAGATGGAAGTGGGCAGAGAGGAAACAGGCTCTGTTGGGTCTAAGATGGTTGTTACACATGGAAGTGGATGGAAGGACTGGCCAGCAGTTCTCTGAATTCCGTCTACACTTGGCAACTGCTTCTCTAACGAGGTCGCTCTTCTTGCCTTTAACCACCAGAGACAACTGGAGATCAGTGGTATTTGATCCACTGTTATCTTAGAGAGTGTTTACGCAGAACTCACTCTGCCCTGAACTCTCTGTGCCTGCCATCAGACTGAAGAAGCGTAGTCTTCTAGGGCTTCAGCTTTCTTTTGATCTGCTCAGTTTGTGGGGGAAAATTGCCAGTTACAATCTATGAAGATTACTTGGGTGAGCTTGGGAATTAAAAGATGACATCCTTGATATGGGGATATGCACTTGATATGAAACAAGTGTGATTACTCCTAATCAGTTCTTTCTTCTTACTTACATCTAGCACCCGACATTCTTTACCATGATCATTACTTTTCCTCTTGTGTGGAGTTATCACTTATTTATAGATTGATATGCTTTTAAAATAGCTATATTATTTCTTTAAGAATAATAATATTCAATGCAAATTAACCTCAATCTGTAATTTAGAGACAGCCACTTGAAATCACTTATTGAACTTTTATGCAGACATTTCTTTTATATCCACAAACTTCTAAGTCCCAGAATTTACATGCAGGAATTTAGACACCTCTCTCTCTCTCTCTCTCTCTCTCTCTCTCTCTCTCACACACACACACACACACACACACACACACACACACACACACAGTTTTCTATGACTTCTAAAATTGTACTTTAAAGTATGTGGCAGACAGACTTCCTTTTAAATAAATATAGATCTGTGCATCCATTTATAATATCTGTCTCATGTTTTCTTGCTAGGATGTGCCATAGTTCACTTAACAAACCTATGTAAATTGTTTACTGACAAATAAATCCCTCTTGGCACCAGGTAGAAATCAGCTGGCCAGGCTAAACCATATTATGACTTTACTATCTTGTGCATGGGCTCTTGGTATTTATCTATAGCTTCATGGTCTCAGCTCCTCAGAGGGATGTCATATAGGAGGAAGATCACAATGAAGAATGTGGGGATCATATCTCTGCCTCTACCTCTGCACTATAGGGTTATATGACTTTAAAATCACTTTATATTTGGAAGTCACAGTTTTATCTATTGGTGAAGTGATGCTTGTAGGCATATGATACTAAGGTCTTGTTTACTGAGTTGTAGCTCTTCCATCAAACTAGATCTTTGCTCTTCTTGTCATCACTAACATACTCATGTCAACTTTGTTATCCTGTGCTTCTACCATGACCAGCACAATGCCAGTAGATTGGGCACTCAGCAGTCGTACTTTGAGTGATGGGCCAGGAAGCCATCACATCTGTCTCAAGGGCTTGCTTGTATGGTTTTGTATAAAACAGTGAACCTCATAAATGCCTACCCATTACCCTCTTTAGAATTTGTGTACTTATATACTTATATTTGAAATACTTTAAATCTCTTCCTCTCTCTTATTAGCAATGTTTATTACCATTTACTAAAAACAAAACAAAACAGAACAAAAAAACTAAGCAGCAATCTTGTGTTTGAGAAAGTTCTTTTGACCAATGAAATTGAAGGTTGCTCATAGACCAAAAGGAATATTGATCCACACTGGAGGTGATAAATATTAAGGTTTTTTTCCACTCAACTTAGGCCTAGGATGAAATCACTTTGAAGATGTGACTTAAGACAAATTAAGGAATCTAGGAGGGTGAATAAGATGCTTCAGAGAATTTTGTTCTTCCTGTTTAATTAATTAATACTCACCCTAGGCTAGCTTGAATGAGTTAGTTCTTTGAGCATGAATTATGTGCCTCATTTCAAGGCACCTTACAGGCAGTGTCAATTACAACATGCTTTAATTGAGTGGTACTTTCAAAGACTCTTCAATAGGATGAGAAATTTCAACCTTGGTCCTTCCTATGTACTCTAGATGCCTAGTTTGTATTTTTAAATGCATTTTTTAAGAAAATTTCTTTTGAGGTAAGGCCATCATTAACCAGTTTTGACTATTATGGACATATTTACTAGTATTCTGTAGCTCCAACATGTTTCTCTTTATTTTTAATTACTTGTGTCTAGCTTACTAGACAGAACAAAATGCATGATGTTATTTAATTTTTTGACAAATTAATAACCAATATTACATAGGGATGTTCCCCAGAGCCTTTTGTTCCTAGTCCAGTGTTCTTTTCTGAATTTTGGGTACACTAGGTTTCTACAAAAGGATTCTTCAAATAATTTTTGTGTCCCAGTAAACAGGATGTATTTCTGGTTTGTTCATAAACCTTTTCTTTTAACCCACAGGAGATGCAATTGCCCCTAGTCTCTCTCCAGAACCCTGACTCGTAGTTCTGCTCATTCTCATTCTCTCTCTGTCTCTGTCTTTCTCTGTCTCTGTCTGTCTCTCTGTCTCTGTCTCTCTCTCTGTCTCTCTGTCTCTCTCTGTCTCTCTCTCTCTGTCTCTCTCTGTCTCTCTCTCTCTCTCTCACTATACCTGACCACTTGGTTCTTGTCTTGCAGTCCCCAGTCTGTCCCAGATCGCCTGAGGATCCGAGTGAACAAAATCAGTTTACAAGACTATGAAGGACTCCACTATGACAAAGAGAAACTCCGGGAAGCCTGTAAGTTACCAGCGCCTAAGGGACTTCATGGGATGAGTCTCTTCAGTCTCAGCTCGTGGTGGGTTTTTGATGGGTAGATTCATTAGACGTCATGTCCAAAAATGTGGTTGGAGAAGGCAAGAGGGAAGTGCAGGTAACACGGGAGCTTCTGGTGATGCTATATGGGCCACAGAAAATGGGAACAGTGAAGAACAGTGAAACTAGGCATTCTGATACATGTGCCCTTGGGTTAGGCACCTCTCAAGTCTCAACTTCATCTAAAATTAGAAATGCAGAAGGTTGACACAGAAACAGCTAGAAACTTTTGAGCCACCACAAATCTCTTCTTGAAGTTTGCCTCATAAAATGCTTCCAGCGTGTTCTGGATCATGAGCAGTTACCTGGGAAGGTGCATCTGTTCCTTCATCTCCTATGCTGTTGTAGGACGCCACATCAAGGACCACGACCTTGGAATGCTGAGGTGATAGGGCGATTCATTGATTGTGAGGGGGTACTGTTTCTGAAGTTGTAATTTGATTCAACCTATGAATTATCTGTCAGTGTTTACCTTTCTTTTATATCCTTGAGTGCACAGCTAGTTGTTCATTTATGTCACTAAATGGTACTTATTAGCTATTGTTTATATTCTGATCACCGTTTTAGATCAGTTTCTATACCCTAATTGATGTTTAGAGGTTAATGAGTAAAACAGATAAGAAATTACTCTTGTGAGTGCTGCAGATATTAAGGTTCTGGGTTCCCTCTTACTTGTGGGGTCCAATAGTCAGATGCAATAAGATGGGGTAAGGCATATAATCCTCAAGAATACAGACATGGGTATCTCTGGAAAGAAAGGACTCAGTAGAACCCAGGCGTCATCAAGCCCAGTATTGGCCGGTACATGGTGGCCCTGACTGGAAGCACAGAAGAGAGCACTAGTTGAAATGGGGGTAATGGTGCTGGGGACAAAGGTTGCAAAGCATTCCTGGGGGAGTGGCTTCTGGATTCTGCTTCCTTGACAGTGAGCCGCCACAAGCTTTAGCAAATGGAAACCCTGAACCCAAGGAGGGCCTTTCTGTTGGGTGTAAGGCTTTCTAGGATCTGCAGGGGGCAGTGAGCAAGGGTCCTTTTCCTGGTGGGTCCTTCACTGAGCCCGCTGAGAAGATCTCTGGGGAGTCTGTCTCACTTCTCTCAGCTGCTGTCTGCTTCAGCAAGCATCCTCTTCTAGAGACATTGATACCTTGAGTTTCCTCTCAGTCTCCCGCTCTGTCCCTGACTCTCATTTTCTTTGGCAGGAAAGTATGAACCACAGGACAGAAGTGGCTCTCTGAACCTCTGCATCTCTTCATTTTGTTAAGAATCCATTATGGATTATGTTTTCTAATGTAAATGAGGTATAAGTGACAGACTAGTACAAAGTCTGATTTAAGCCACTGACAGACAATCGTGCACATGTATGATGAGGTATAACCACAGCTGAATTAAATAGAAACCACTCAGAAAGAGCAACGTTACCTGCTTCTCTTTTTCATGATTCCAAACTAATAGCTTCAAATTATTAAAAACAGTAAGAGATAATGCATCTCAAGTAATGTTTTACAGCTTACCATTCACTCTGAAGAAGCGGGCTGGGGGTGGGATACATTTGAAGAGCTTTGAGGCTTATCTGTAACTTCCAATTATCTATTTGATCTTCTCTGGGCCTCTATCTCTCCATTGCTGCTGGAGGTAATTGTGATTTGAGTTTTTCCAGTAAGATGACATTTCCTGGCAAGTGCTTTCTTGACTCATCCTATCTGAAATGATAAAACTTCCATCTGAGCAAACTTCTTAAATTGGGAACAGTAACTTGGCATAAGCACAGGACAGATAAATTCAGCAGTATCTTTGGAACCCAAGAGAATGAATAAACTCTTAAAGGGGACCAGAAAGGAAGTATATTAAAGATCTGAGTCTGAAAAAGAATTGATTGAAAGTAAAAGTTGCTAAGTCAGTCATTCTACTTTTAATAAATGGTGGTGATGCTTACAAGCTGTGGGTGCATAGGGAAGCTTAGCTTTTGAGATTATGGATTTGCTGACCCTTGCTCTTTTGCCTGGGTTTACCTTGCAGTCGACTACAGAGCCATAGAATGGTTGACAGAGCTCGAGCTGAGTATGAATAAAAGCTAGTTCAAGTTCATATGTGATGTGCATTATTTCAGAAGTATTAATTAAATGAAGTTCCCGAAACACGTCTAGATAAAAGGGTCACCACAAATGTACTCTGACCTGCATTCTGGAAGAACAAAGGAACTAAGTCCACCCAGGAGATTCGTTTATTGTCAACAAAGTCTCAGCTTGAGCAATGGTATCATTCTGGGTTTAAAAACATTACATTAGTGCCCTTCCTTGATGACATGATCAAGTGATTGGCCTGGGCAGTGTGGGATGCTTGCCATCACTCTCTAGTTGATTCTCGTTCATGTGCCTGGATGGTTGTTCATATTAGATTGCAAGCTTGGGTGTTTGTTGTCTAACTAAGCCCTGCTCCCACCTGCAACTCAGGGCTCCCTGATAATACAGCATGGCAGCCCTTTTATTGTTCTGCTTATTACGACAGACAGAAATACACCTTCACTGTTTGAGACACATGTCTTCCTTCTGTTAAGCTCCATCTCCCCTGGGGAACCTATTCCTAATATACCAGGTAGGGTATATTAATGCTCAACAGGCTCCTTCCCAGCACGTGTTGATAAATATAATTGCTACTTAAAATGCAGTCTCTTCACTGGTTATGATTTATCAGTTCTCAGGGTAAAGGTGATGCTTTTCAAGAGAGGAAGAGGGAGTGTAAAGGAAAGGTTCCATCAAATCTCTTAAAGTGACAACAGAAAATCACTTCCACCAACTGAGTGAGGTATGCAAATTAGTCACTAATAAAGCACAGATGCTTTTGACAGTTACGGTTCTAGCTACAAAAGAGACTTAACTGGACATACAGTTCAATGTGCAGAATAATTTGAGTGAGGCCAAAATTTACCTGTCTCCCACCCAAGCTGATTATACTCTACTTTTGATACAAACTAATGCTGCATTTTTATTCTGTAAGCAAACACAGCCTTTATTTGTCATTTATACTGCAAAAAACCCTTAGAGAAAATGAGACAATCTTTCTGGGGAGTGTAGACCCCGACTCGGGGTACTGTGTGTTGTATAGGGAGCTGTCACTTTTGCATGGTGACAAGAATGTTACAGACATTGACAGGAAAAGGGGGGTAAAGACACGAGGTGGCAGGAAAAGGCTGGTTCAAGCCAATCTGAAGGGAATCCCAGAGTTTTGTACTAAAGGGATGTGAAGCAAGGGTGAGGCTCTGTGTGAGAGGGTCTCTTTCCACCATCTGTGGAGTTTCTGTTGGAAACTGCAAAATGGAAAACTGTGGCCATGTACAGGGAATAGGACAAAGGTCCAGGAAGTCCACATGTACAAAAGACTATAGAGTAAGAGTAGCAGGTTTGGGAAAAGCACTGACTGAAAGCCACCTTTAAGGAAGGAGCCTCACTGGGAGAGAGTCTTATGACCAAGGGGAGCATGGCTGGGCTTGAGGTGGGGAAGCATGAGAATGGCATGTCATATTTGACATAGCATTGGTGGGACTTGACATGGGAGCACATTAGAGACATGAAAACATTAGGGAAAGTTACTTCTGTGGAGAGCAAGATGGAGGACCAGGCTTCCAGAGAAGTTCCTGGAATACAGGGGATATTGTGACTCTTGCAGCTGTTTTTTTTTCCCCACACTGAGATCTATATTTTCGCATCAGGGCTTGTCAGTTCTGTATCTCAAGAGAAAATTGGCAGGGATGTGTGGTGTGATTTCTGCAGGCTGCAAATCTGACCTCTTAGAAGGACCAGTATCTTAAAGTGGCAGGCCCATGTTCTAACACACACACACACACACACACACACACACACACACACGAGAGAGAGAGAGAGAGAGAGAGAGAGAGAGAGAGAGAGAGAGAGAGAGAGAGAGATTGAATTGATTGATTGATTTACTCACACAGAGGGGGGCAGATACAGGCATGGTTTTATAGGAAAGGAAATACAAGGAGGAAATGTAGGGGATGATGGATGTCAAACCTGAGTCTCTGGCTTTTGAGCTGAGCTGGAGTACAGTAGGATGGGGCAAAGCCTCTTTGTATCAGAGGGTGCTGTAAGGTGTAGGTCTCTGCAGCAGAGGCTGGCATTCAGGTTCTGTACCAGGAAGACATTGTCCATGTAAGTCCATGTAGTATGTTGAACAATAGTATGAGTAAATTGAGGTATCACGCAGACTACAAGGGACCTACAGATAGAAGAATCAAAATGATTGTTTCTTTTGTATATAAAAGTAATATTTACTGGTAGCGGTCAGACAGTCCATTGTTGCTAGAGTTTTCCTGCCTGGCCTACGGTCAGGATAAATCTCTTTCACCTGCCAGTCCCACAGCCGCTCAGACCCAACCAAGTAAACACAGAGGCTTATATTGTTTACAAACTGTATGGCCGTGGCAGGCTTCTTGCTAACTGTCCTTATATCTTAAATTAATCCATTTCCGTAAATCTATACCTTGCCACATGGCTCGTGGCTTACCGGCATCTTTACATGCTGCTTGTCCTGGCGGTGGCTGGCAGGCAGAGACTCCCTCTGCCTTCCTGTTCTTTTAATTCTGTTAGTCCCGCCTATACTTCCTGCCTAGTCACTGGCCAATCAGTGTTTTATTAGCAACACATTTGCCATACAGAACATCCCACAGCAGTCCATGAAGAGTTTTAGATTAATTTTGAATTGAATTTATTAAGAGGAAGGGATGGGGTCAATAGAAGAGTTAATGACAAGGGTGTGCTTTTGGTATTTAAGGTAAGTTAGGAGAGGCAGTAGGAAGGACATCAGAGTTAAGATGGGTTTTAGTAGAGTTGTTACGGATGTCCCATGGAGCAGTGTGGAGTTCCCATCACAAGAATTTTAAGTCACATACAGGGGATGGTAGAGGGTTGTCCATTAAAAGGACTAAGATAACTCAGTAAGTCTGGCTTTGGACTTGTAACATTCTAACTCTCCAAATTCATTGACCTCAGTTAGAGTTCTAATAACATAGATGTTCATTTTGCAACCTTCTTTTATAGTTAGCTTTTCCACTGGCCAACCATTACATTTTGGGCATGTGGTAAGTATTATCATATGGCCAGCATGGCTAGTAGCTTCTCCTAGAATCACATAATGATGTGTCTAGGATTATCAGGTAGGCAAATCTTCAGGAGAGACAGAAATGATTACCATAGCCATGAAAAAAGAAACTCGGGGTCTTGAATTGCTACAACAGTTCACAGGAGTCTAAAATACAACTGAAGGCAGTTTGGGCCCAATAAAAACAAAGATTGGAGGAGGGGTAATATTTGTTGTTTATCAAATGCACTGTTAAGAAATTTTTATCAGCATTATTTCAGGATAATTGATGCTATGTGGATGCCTATAATGTATCATGCATGCTTCCTCAGTATATTGGTTCAGACTAATGTTATCAGGACCACACTCCAATTAGAGCATTTAGGCATCTGCACTAATGGAATTTTCTTGGTAAGTGAGTTAAAAGAGAATGCCAGGAATGTTTGTGTTTGAATCTCAGTTGCAACCTTGGCAAAGTAATTGAATTTTCCTGATGATCAAATCTCTCATCTTCAAAATGAGAATGTAATTGCAGCCTCACAGAGTGCAGGGGGTTAAATGTATAATCGTGTATATAAAGCCCCCAGTGCTGAACTTGACACATCACCATGCTGGGCAAATCTGCAAATGTGGGTGCTGTGAGGTGAGGCTGCTATTAAAGAGCTCCACTGCCAGTCATCACATTACCCATGAGTCTGCAGGGCCATGAAGCAGGGTCAGGGGTTAGTCTGACCTTAGGCAAACTGTACAGCTCACCACCCTCCAACTCACTTTCTCACCTTTGGGAACAGCCTGGAGGACACTGATATAATCATCCTATAGCAGTTTGGCTTTAGGACCCCTAGCCTTCCTTACTAAAACCCACAGCTTTGGTCGTCTTAGTAACAGGACTTGTATTTGCTCGTGGTCTGGGCATCTCTTTCCCATATGCTTTAGATCATTTGACAACTTGGCACCAAATACAGGGCAAACACTATATAGATAATTATTATAATGAATTTTAAGCAGAGTATCACTAAGAAAAACATCTCTACAAGTTCACACATCAAAAGATCAATCTGGGGTATTAAATGATGTGAAGTTTTCCCCTGCAGGGGATTGTTTAACTGTTGTGGCTTGGAAATATTTGAGTTCTCCGAACAGGAACCCTCAGATATGGGAATATAGAGTCACAGAACTTATGGAATGAATATCTATCTATCTATCTATCTATCTATCTATCTATCTATCTATCTATCTATCTATGTGTGTGGGGGGTATGAATTTATTGTAATGACTTACAGGCTGCAGTCCAACAATGGCTAGTTCTGAATGGAAAGTTCAAGAACCTAGTAGCTGCTCAGTCTCACGAGGCAAGGGCAAGCAGGCAAAGAAGAAGGAACCCTTCCTTCTTCCATTGTCCTTATATAGACTTCTGGCAGAAGGCGTGGTCAGATTAAAAGTGTGTCTTCTAGCCTCAAGGCCTGGATTAAAGTTGTGTGTCTTCCAGCCTCAAGATCTGGATCACAAATGTGCCCTCCATTTCTGGAATACAGTTCATTCCAGATATAGTCAAGCTGAAACTGACAGCCAAGAATAGCTATCCTAGGGGCAACCTTACCATGACAAGATGACAGGAAGAAAGTGTAACTCTACTCATTCAAGTTGCGTTTATTACATGTGCCTGAATGGCAGTGTGCCGGCATGGTAAGATGCTTAAGCCCCTGAAGCCTGTAAGCACTGTGCTCATGTGTGATCATCTGACCAGATAACCACAATTTCTCTTCCGCGTCTCTGAGTTCAGTCTCCTAGGTGCATCACCTGGCATCCCTCTCTGAAATTTTAAATTTTATTTATTAATTTCATTTTAAAATTACCATTTAAAGTAACAGGCTTCCTTACAGCATTTTCAGACAAAGCTACTTTAATGGACTCCCGCTGCTCCCCATTTCTGTCCCTCATCCCCCTTCTCCCATGCTGTGCTTGTACTCTTCCATCTCTGGTACTCAGCCTTCCACATTCACAGTGTATGTGCTCTGTTGACCTGCCCACGACCCCATTTCTCAAAGCCCCGCCCCCATGCCACATGCCTCTTTCTACTTTCATGTCCTTTTTTCACATTTCCACATTAATATGCACACATAAAAAATAGAAGTTAGCATCTTTATATGAGAGGGAACATGAAGTATTTGTTTTCCTGGGCCTGAGTTACTTTATCAGTTCAGTGTTTTCCAATTCCATCAAGTCTCTTGCAAATTTTATGAACTTTTTACTGGAGAATGATTTGAGATTCATAAAGTTGCCAAGACCACAAGTAGTCCCAACTTTCCATTACCACAATATATTTCCCAAGGATTAGTGCTTTATTGTTATTAACTACTATTAACTCTTAGACTTCCTGTTCCAGGGTCCAACCTAGGGTATACCTCTACTGAGTTTGGCATGTCTACCCAGTCTCCTCTGCAGTGTTATGGTTTCTTAGACCTACTCCCAGTGAACTTGAGGAGATTGGTATGATGTTTGGTGACATATCCTCTAATCTGGTTTTCCAAGTTGTTTTACTCAGTTTGAACAGAATAATGAGTTATGGAAAGAGTACCACAGACCCATTATCTTAGGACTCCTCTGATAACTACATGGCATCCCTGATGATGGTATTTCTGGTAGCTTTCATTGCTAAACTTGGTGACAAAATGGCTGAGGAAACCACTTAGGCTGGGAGGGCTTGTTTGACTCTTGGGTTCAGAGGTATCAGTCTATGGTTGGCTGATCCACTGCCTTAGGCTCATGCTGGGGCAGTATATTGTATCAGAGTGAGGTGGGTCAGAGCCACTTACCTTGTGGAATCCAGAAAGCCAGTGACGAGAAGAATCCAGAGACAAACATGCCTTTCAGAGATATACTAAGGAAGACATTCTTTCAGCCAAGTCCATTCAGCTATGAATGCATCAGGTGATTAAACCATACAAAGACAGAGAGAGCCTCATGATGCAGTTACCTCCTAGTAGCACTACCAGCGGGGGCGTCCAGCCTCAGCGCAGTTACCTTGGTGGATAAGGGCCTTCATATCCAAGCCATAGTATTTGATTTGGCAGCATTTGCCATCACTACTATTTTTATTTAATATTTCCTCCTTTTATTGAAAATAGATTTTTCTCACATTCTATATCCTGATTACAGTTTCTTCTCCCTCTACTCCTCCCAGTTCTCCCCACCTTCCCTCCCATCTGGGTCCACCCCCTTTCTGTCTCTCATTAGAGAACAAACAGGCTTCTAAGGAATAATGATAAAATATAATATAATAAATAAAAGAAAAATGAACACATCAGAATTGGACAAAACAAACAAGAGGAAGAAAGAGGACCCAAGAGAAGGCACAAGAAACAGAGACCCACTCGTTCACATGCTCAGGAGTCTGATAAAAACACTAAACTGGAAGCTATGATATATGCACAAAGAACCTGATGCAGACTGGCACAGGCCCTGTGCATGATACCTTAGTCTCTGTGAGTTCATATGAGCTTTGCTCATGTTGACTTAGAGACCCTGGTTTTCTTGGTGTTCTCCATCCCCTTGGCTCTTACACTCTTTCTGCCTCCTCTTCTGCAAGGTTTCCTGAGCCCTAAGGGGGAGATTTGATGGAGACATCCTCACTTTGTGAGTAATGTCTGGTTGTGGGTCTCTGTATTTGTTTCCATCTGCTGCAGGAGGAAGTTTTTCTGATGATCGCTGAGCAAGGTGCTCATCTATGATACAGTTTAGCAGAATGTTATTAGCCATTTTATTGCCACTTTCTTTTTCTTTTTCTTGTTTTTAGAATAGTAGTATCTGGTTTGATCCTAGGTCTCTGAGCTATCTAGTCTCAGGTTCTTGGTTACCCAATCAGTTGCCCCCATCTCGTGGAGGGAGCCTTAAGTCAAATCAGATAAGGGAGTCACTGAGTCTGAGCCACATTTAAAAGGGGAGAAAAAAGGATGGATGGATCCCCGGAGTGTTCATTGTTTCAACTTGCCATATTTGACTGTGGTTGAATTCAGTACGCTAAACCAGCAGAGTAAGTCAATCATCATGCATTTATGCTTTCGACAACTTCATACTTGCATCAGCTGTGTCCCGCGTACCGTCCTGGGCTTTGACAGGTAAGACATCTCACACGACAGTATAAGCCATTCAGTGTGATAGGGGATTTGCAGTTCAGAGCGCACATCCAGAGAGGTCCTGTGTTCTTGTGTCCCAGAACGAGTAATTGAAGAGAGACACATAATTGAGGCAGAGGCAGAGACAGTTTGTCAGGAGGTAGCACACTACTAAGAGGTAGGAAGGAAGCAGGCTGAAGCAGAGAGGCCACCTCAGCGCTCTCACCAGACCACACAGTACAGGCTTTCTGGCTTACGATTGTAGCTCTGGCTTTTCATGGTATACTCTTTCTATAATGAGTAGCTCTGCATACAATTCATGTAACTTGTATCTCATTAGCATCTTAAATTTCCTCCAAGGGTATACATTTTAATATTATAATGAGACATAAGTTACTCTCTGCAGTACCAGTGGCACCAGCTGGCTTAAGTCCCTCAACTGAGGCATTTCCTGTTTTTTCCAACTTTTTTTTCCTACACTAATTTCATAAGGCTGTCAAGGTGTCATTCTCTGACCTACCCTCCAGTATCTATATTGAGTTCTGACTGTAAGCAAACATTGTTTGAAAAATGAAACAAAATAAAACAGAAATATTCTGGAAATTGTTTTTCTTTTTCTGTCTGTTTTAAGGAGTGGGTGAGCTATGGAGACACTGAGTACCTATTTCCTGTCAAGCATCCTATAAATAATGAATGAAAGGGATAAACTATATTAGTACAAGAATGAGAAAAGCAACTCTCACTTCAAGCCATGCGATTATGATAATGACTGATCTTCAGACTTCAGTTTCAATATCACCTGAATGAGTGATTGAGTATTTCTTATACAGAATATAATACAATCAAAGTCTAGAAATTGCATTAGACTTGAAAAATTTTCCTCTGAGGTATTTTCTTGGTATATTTTCAAAGCTCCATAGAATATGAGTATTAACAAATTGTGTAAGTCTATTCTGTTTCAAGATTTTTCTAAAAGATATGTGGGGTTTTTTCCTATCAACAGCATTATCTAAATTTAGTTCCCCTCCTCACTAATACGTTGACAATAGAGCTGGTCAGTAGAGATTAGCTCTCATTTGATGAAGGTAGGCATTCAGTTTGAAATCTGTCAGTTAAGTGACTCCAGCGTTGGCTGTGAGTCATCGTCCATGCCTTCCCATGGCCACAAATGGCCATTTCCCCAGAGTTCTGTGCTCAGTTTCCTTCACTGCCATCCTTTATCTTTGACTGTACATTATGTTTATTATTCAAGTTTAAAGTGAAATGTTGATATGAGTACTCTAGTTTAAGACATATTGTGCTATTGCTTTGAGCTAGGAAATACCTTTACTTTTCCACACATATCAAGGTATTTAACTCTCTCGTCTTTCCTGTATGTTAGGTAGGCTCCTTAACCCCATCTCACATGGAAAGTATGATGTATAGAAATCTTAAGGGAATTGTGGAGGAGGCCAACTATCTGAATATTCTTCTAATCACTGTGCTTTCTGTGTCTTCCATATGGTGTTTTTTGATTTTCTTATAAAAAATATTTTATAGAATAAGTTAAGATTTGCATGCTCAGGGCTCATGAGGCATTACAAAGTCCTTTTCACATTCAACTGACTTTATCTTAGTTTACTGTCCTCTGGTTTGTTGAAAACAATCCAAGTTTTATATCTTCAGCTCCAAATAAATCACCCATTCATGCATTTAAGTTACATTTATTGACTGCTTTTCATCCTTCAGCACTATATCAAGCAATGGCAGAGTTACTAAAAGTGCTCACCATTATAGAGGGGGAATAAATAATATGGCTCAGCAGACTGTACTATAAAGGAAAGGAAAGCAGAGCAGTGATAGACCTCCTTTCCATAAGGCGATCAATCACAATGAGACTTTCTGAGAAGCTGGCATTTCAGCAGAGTACCTATCCACAAAGAGAATGCAGATTCTTGAGCTAAGAGTATCCCCAGGCAGAAGGAATGAGATGTGGAAAAGGTTAGCAGTGTAAATATTCTTGGTATGTTTAATGAACAGCAAAGAAGTCTATATGACTGTAACCAGGTAGGTAGAGAGTGATTTTAGATTTGTAAGAAAGGGCTTGTAGTAGAATGGGAGAGAAAGTGTCAGTATTGTTTGGAACATGGCTGACCATCAGGTTTCAAGAGTGGCCATAGGGACACATACAAAGAGAATATGACAGTGGAGGGGGAAAGTGTGAGTAATCAGGCATTCAGTTAACAGAGTTGAAGGGAAACGCTGGGAATCTGGACATACTTTGGGAGCAGTGATGGTAGACTGTAATAAACTAGCTCTGCTAAGTATGAGCAGTGGTTGAAGATTGCCCCTGAGGACTTGTGAGGAGAAATGAAGAGGAACTAGCAAACAGCAGCCAATGAGCCAGAAAGTCAGCAGGCGCTTGCTCTTTAAAAGTCAAGAGAAGAAAAAATTCTCATAAAGAGGGTAGCTACGAATTCCCTCTAGGAGGCTGAAAAAGCTGCATGCTAATAACTAGTAATTGGATTCAGGCGGAGGGTGGATTGAAGTTACTTCACATGGAGTTGTAAGTTGATAAAGGTGAAGGTGAGCAAGTACATTCATAGGAAATGGCAGCAAAGAAGCGCTCCAACCTTGATTGCCTTTCCCTCCTTCCCTCCCTCCCTCCCTCCCTCCCTCCCTCTCTTCCTCTCCCCTTCTTCCCTACCTCCTTCCCCCTCTTCCTCCACTTCCTTCTTTCTTGTTTTTAATTATCTGACTGTAACAGATAATTAACAGAGCAAATGACTAGCATCTAGAATGGAAAACGAATGGAAGAATTTTCTCTACAGCAGACAAGCATGCTGGCGGGGCCCACCACGAAGAAGAACAAAATGCAAGAGTAATAGGGTTAGCTGCTGGGGCAGTGCCTTTGGGTGAGGGATGAAATGGACCTATGTGCAATAATGGTGTGGGGAGGGCTGGAGCAGGCCCTCCAGAGAGGAACGAAGACATGTATTCTAGTGGATTGGTAGATTCCATACTAGGGATAAGTTCTGTTCAGATTAATTTAATATTTTCAATAAAATACAAAGTTTTGCTGACACACAGTAACGGCGGCGGCGGGGGCGGTGGGGGGGGCGATCACTGTTCTGAAAGAGACAGGAAAGTTTGAAGTAACCCATCTGACAGCTGAGACAAGCTGGATGCAAATAGAATTGCTGTGCACCACTTTAGAAATGGATAGTTGAATTAACTGGCCAAAAGTGCCTAGAGCCTTATTCTATTAGCTGTTAGCAATGTAAAGTCCCAGACAAGACAACTGGTCCTAAACTGCCGCTAATGGTATTTGGTCCATCCTGCATTATTAATTAGAATGTAGTCTTTGGAAATAAGAGAAATTCTGGTGGTACACCATTCACACCAATCTCTCCCTTCCTACTGGCTTAATCTTTTATGACATTCTCACAAGAGAATGGTTGACTTTTCCTGCTTAATACCAGTGTAGTGTATTTACTTGTTAGAGACACTATGACCAAGGCAACTTATAGAGGAAAGAATTTATTGGGGGGTTGCTTATAGTTTCAGAGGCTTAGAGTCTCTGACTATCGTGGCAGTGAACATGGCAGCAGCAGCAGCAGGCCTGGTATGGGAGCAGTAGTCGAGAGTTCAATTTGTAGTACATACTCAGCTTCTTTCTGAATACATTTGTGCACATTTAAAAATGTGCTATTTTAAGAGACGTGGGGGGTGGTCACTATTTTTGTTCGTAGATTGGGGCTCCCTCGGAAATGCAGTCTGACAGAGTTTTATATACAGAAAGTTAACTGGGTTAATGGTGTATTACCAAGAGGAAGCCACAGACGTCCAGGGCAAGGACCACATATTGGGCAGGGTAAGAAGCTGAGATATGATGAAGTAGTGGCAGAGGACTCCCATAGTGACCTTTGAATATGGAGCAGACCGTAGACTTACCTCATAGGAGACCAGAGTCACTGCATACTGAATAGGCTCCTGTATGGAAGGGTCAAACCTTTAATAAAGCAACTTCCTTCCTGGAGGGAGACTCAGACATGAGCTATACCCAGAATTCCAGAGGCCCATGGGGCTGAGCTGAGTGGGGCACTTCATGTCTAGAAACACTATTCTGGCTGTCAGAGCAAACTTGAAGTAGTGTGTGAAGGAACTATTCACATAACAGAATCCTTGAGTCTGTTCATCACTTATCAACTAGATAAAGTAGATACATCTAGAATTGTTCTGTATCCTGGGGTTCAACTTACCTGAGAACTGGTCCCTAGATTTTCTCTGTGCTTTTGGATTTTTTTAATTAGCTTTATTTATTTGTGGGTGAGTGGGTAGAGTTGGCGTATGTGCCATGGTGCGCATAAGAAGGTCAGAGAACAACTTGCAGGAGTCGGTTCTCTCTTTTCCTCCTGGAGGCTCCAGGGATGGAACTCAGGCTTGAAGACGGGTATGCGTCTACCCATGCAACCTTCCCTCTGGCCAACTCTGTGTGTTTTTAATCTCACCTCCTTACCACCTAGGAAAACAAGACTAGCAGTTACTTTCTTAAGAATCCAAATTAGCCAAAGAAAATAGAATATAAGTGAATGCTGACCTTACCTTGGATGTTGCTTTTGGCATAAACTTTTGCCAAACCCAACATTCATTATTTGCAATTTGAGGATTTTACAACCTAAATTCAAGGCAGCCTAAATTCCAGCTGTGATTTCTACTCTCACACCGTATTCAGTAGATACAACTTCAGTCAGAGTTTGCTTCTCACCACGATGGGTATTTCTTCTGGAGGCCTCAAATTAATCGGTAGTGACATTGAATTGAACAGAGCCAGGGACAGAAATGTATGTGATGCTCTGAAAAGAAACTCTTTGCAGATCGACTCAGAACCACAAATTGGTGTGCCAGTTATGTGGCTCAAGCCCCAGGCCCATCACAGTTCACAGTGGAAGGAAACACTCTTTCTTAGCATCTGATGGTTCCAACCATTCTCCTACAGTCTCCCAGGAGCAGAATGAGAGGCCTCTTTAGGGTGTCAGCTGCCCTGTCCCACATCTCAACACAGCTCTTTGTTCATAATTTGTTTACTCTCTTTGCTTCCAAAAAGAGACTTGAGGCCTTGTCATTAATTTTCCACACGTGTCCCATCAGTTTAGAAATTCAGAACTACATGACTAAGTCTCCAGTATCTACTTAGTGGTGGTGACCTTGGCTGTCCCCACACAGGGTAATTGATGAGAAGATGCTGAAATTGTGAAATGATTTGGACCAGTGTGTCTGTGATCATCTCATTTTATGCATTTAAATTTTGGATACAGTTATGAATCATTATTTTAGGAACTTCATCTGGAGTTTCACATTTGTTTGCCTGACTTCAGCTCTGGCCTAATTATTTCCATGCCACAGTTAAGTATTTGTTGTCTCCCTCCCAAAACACTTGAGGACTGGCAGTACAGTGTCAGTAATGGTTGGTCCATAGATCTAAGAATTCTGCAAATACAAATTTTTTGATGGAATACTTAGGAGAAAAACAACAACAACCAACAAACAAAAATAACTTACACCATATTCAAGTGCCCATTGTCCAGGTTATTATGGACCTCACAGACAAAGGCTTTTTACCAGATTTAACACTGGATGTTTTGTTTTCTTTTCTGTCGCTGTGATAAAACACCCCAACAAAAACGTCTTCTGGAGAAAGGGCTCATTTTAGCTCACAGGTCCTAGTTATGGTCCATCATTGAAGACAATCACAGCAACATCAATTTGAAGTTGCATCCACGGTCAAGAGTAGCGAGAGTGAGTGCATGCATGTTTGTGCTCGGCTTGCTTTCTCCACTTTATAGAGTGGTGAAATCATACTTAGGAAATGGTGGCACCCACAGTGAGCAGGCCTTCCCACTTGAGTTAAATTAATCAAGATAATACCCCACTGACACACCCAGAGACACTTCTTCCAGGTGATTTTAGATTCTGACAACACCATCATACTGGATGTGAACTCCAAGGGATTACCATTTTTCCATGTATCTTGTGCAGTGTGACAATGATTTGGAAAGTGGAAAATTAAAACATCTATTGGTGGCTAAGACCAGAGATGTCACAGTGTGAGCTGTAGGTTAAGAGGTGTCCAGGGAGGTCAAGGACTCTCCTCCTCCTTCATCCCCCTCTGATCTTGGCTCTATAGCCATCAGAATAGTTATTTCCCCATTTCTGTCTATAACTCAAGAGCCGTATGCTGATGTTTGGAGTATTATCAAACTGCCTTATACATGGTCTTGCAATCCACCGTCATTCATGTCTACTTGACTTTATGTAATTCTCCTGCACTGTTTTCCCTCTGATGCCTGTGGTGCCCTCCTGCACCTTCTTCAGCACAGCTGGAGCTTGAAGCAGATGTGCTTCTACAGCCATGCAAGCCGTTCCCGAGTGACCTTTGCTCCCCTATTTCTCACCACCCAATTAATTGGTCATGGAGACATTGTCAGGTTTCAATCTCCCTCTCTTATTTTCCTCCTTCTGTGTGTTTTGCTGTTCCCTCACCCAAGACATCACCCTTACTCATGGCACTTGTGGCAGTCATTTTCTAACTTACCCTGGGGTACTCATCTTGTACCATAAAATTGCCTTTTGTGTTGCTGGCAATTTTTGTAAAATTTTGTCAAAGGCAAAGATGGGGAACATTTTGAAGCCCTGGGGTAAGCTAGTAGAACAGCATGCAGGATGTTGGTGGGAAGTTGGTCAGTGTGATAGTCCATCTATGCTTACTGATGTGGTGGTTTGAATAGGTATAGCGCCCATAGACTCATGTATTTGAATGCTTGGCCCATAGGGAATGGCCCTATTAGGGGGTGTGGCTATGTTGGAGTAGGTGTGGCTTTGTTGGAGGAAATGTGTCACTGTGGAAGAGGACTTTGAGGTCTTGTGAACTCAAATCTGGTCAGTGTAACATGGTTGCTTCTGCTGCCTGTGGATCAAGATGTAGAACTCTCACCTTCTTCTCCAGCAACATGTCTGCCTGGATGCTGCCATGGTGAAAACGGACTAAACCTTTGAATCTGTAAGCCATCCCCAATGAAATGTTTTCCTTTGTAAGTGTTGCCATAGTCATGGTGTCTCTTCACAGCAATGGGAACCCTGACTAAGACACTGGTTGTATCTTATTGCCGGTAATGGAAGTTCTTCCTACTAGTAGATTACAAGGTAAGAGCTCTCTCTTTCATGCTGGTCACATCTCAAAGGTGTTCAGGACCATTCAGATTTCCCTTCTCCTTCTTTAATTGCTAGGTTATAAAACTGGTAAGAAAGGCTCACATTTCAGTGTGCCAGGGAAAGAAATTACCATTGTAAGTTTGCTTATGTAAATGCTCTACAGAATAAGAGTTCAGAGGATACTGAGTAAAGCTTAGTCAACCTGGGAACATTAAAGTTGGCATCGTCAGCGTAGATCTGAAACTTTCATCTCCTGTTAAAAACCTGTTGACATCCACTCGTCCTTGTTTGTTTGCTTCTGGTATTTGTTTTTTTTTATTGGTGTGTGTGTGTGTGTGTGTGTGTGTGTGTGTGTGTGTATGTATGTGTGTGCATGCATGTATGTGTATGTGTATATGCATTGTGTGTATCCATGTGTGTATGTGTATATGCATTGTGTGTGTGAATATATGTGTATATGCATTGTGTGTGTGTGTGTGTGTGTGCATTGTGTGTGTGCCATAACATGTATATGGAGGTTGGAGGACACCTTTAAGAGTCAGTTCTCTTGCACCATGTTGGTCCTGAGGATCCAACTCAGGCCACTGGACTTATAGTGACAAGCTTTTTCCTGATGAGTCATCCCACCAACCCTGTTTGTTTTCTGAGACAGATTTCTTGCTATGTAGAGCAGGCTTGCCTAGAACTTAGATGTATAGCCCATGCTGGTCTTGTGCTCATGCATGGCCTCCTACCTCAGTCTCCCCATTTTTTTTTTGAGAACAAAGTCTTGGCTTCATAGTATAAAATAGTGTGCTGGATAGTTTTGTGTCAACTTGACACAAGCTAAAGTCATCTGAGGGGAGTGAACTTTAATTAAGAAAATGTCTGAATAAGGTCTGACTGTAGGCAAGCCTATGGGGCATTTTCCTAATTAGTGACTGATCAGGGAGGGCCCAGCCCATGGTGGGTGGTGCCATCCTTCGGCTGGTGGCCTTGGGTTCTATAAGAAAACAGGCTGAGTAAGCCATGGAGAGCAAACCAGTTAGTAGCTCCCCTCCATGGCCTCTGTATCAGCTTCTGCCTCCAGGTTCCTGCCCTGCCTGAGTTCCTGTCCTGACTTCCTTCAGTGATGAACAGCAATGTGGAAGTGTAAGCCTCATAAGCCCTTTCCTCCCTAACTTGCTTTTTGGTCATGGTGTCTCATCACAGCAAAAGTAACCCTAACTAAGGCAAACAGTAAAGTCTTTGAGCTCATCTATCACTTTAGTTGTCTGTGCAGGCTGACCTTCCTAATTCCTAACCATGAGCTCCTTCCCAGGCATTGCTGTCTCACAGCACAGGGATGGCCCAGGACTATAATTTCCTTTGTCTAAAATTCTTCCACTTATTGAAATCTCATGTTTGTCACTAGAGGGAGCATTTGCTGTGAAAGTCTGTCTAGCCCTGGGTAATATGTAGCTTCTCAGAATACTAAACATACTTTAATATTTGTCCGTAGGAATTCCCATCATAAAGCTGTCAATAGTAGTACGTTTTATATACAAACCTCTGCCCAAGGTCCGCTGACACCTTCAAGGCAGGTATTGTCCCTTACTCAATGCTAAAAGCCAAACTCCTGGCTTATATTACAGTTGCCTCTGGCGTCAGAAAGTGCTTTCAGCCTGTTTTCTGAAGTGATTCACTGAATGATTTAGAGGCCTGAAAATACTTCTGCATAGTCCCTTGTATACAGAATGTGTCTGCCAAATTAAAAGAAAAGGAAATCCAGAAGTTGCTACTAAAAATTACAAATGCCAAAAGAATTTAGGGAGATTTAAAAATGCAAGTTTCATGTTCCCAGAGATACTTTCTCAGGTAGAATGCTATTGTGATAAAAAGCAGAATTCAGTATAATTTGAAACCTAGATTTGTGGAGAGCCAGCTACTTTCCAGAAAACATGCCTTGGAAAACTTACCCTCTAACAAAGTCCAACGAAAACTACAAAGTTTGCTATTATCTTGTGACTGACATCTTAAATTAACTATAGGCAGGTCCTGCTTTTAGCTTAAACTACAGAATTCAAATTTTAATCATAAGATGCAGAGGTTGTGAAATCTTCCACAGACCCCAGATGTAGCAGGACAAGGCAAAGCACACTGTTCATAGGGTGCCTGGATCCTTTTTGTATGTTAATCTGCTTATTAGCGGTCCTTGCTAGTTCCAGGTAAGCAATGGGCTGCTAATGATGTCAGGTTGTAGTAAATGTATCCATGGCTCAAGGTTGGGGAAAACTGAAATACCGCCAATTGATTCTGTCTCATTATTATCAGATGTCAGGTAAGAATCCAGTCCCTGGAAACCTTGGCACACTTCAAGCTAATGAGATAAAGTGGAGAGATTCCACATGTCTCCTTCTGTCCTCTCTCAGGCTTTTCTGCCCTGCCTCCATCCTTGCCTTTCTTTCTTGGATTCCGTCTTCAGTCCCTAATTCTTCTCAGCCCCACTTTGACTTCTTAAGTAAGTGTTAACGCTGTGGCTGAGTCAGAAGGGAACACACACTTATCAGTCTGTTATCTGTTATCAGCAAAGTACCTGCCCACAGCAAACTCAGAGCATTTCCCATGCTTAAAAAGTTAGGAGAGCTTTTCAAAGCAAATTTAAGTTTATACAAAATTTGAGTGGAGAGTAGAGAGTTTTTTATGCCCCTTCCTTTATACCTACTCCTCCTTAAATCCCTACCCCTGTTACTAACATCTACCTGTGTGGTACCCCAGGAACTGTTCTTGAGTACCACATGTTTCTGTGAGTGTATCATGGCATGAGTCCACTACCATACTGTCCCACGCAGTATGTCTGTTACTCTAAAAGTATGCTTGGCTGTATCATGTTTGTCTTTCTTCCCCTCAGCATATGTCTACCACTAGACACCCCACCCCAACATCTTTTAGATTGTCCTATAATTTATTCTTTGATCACTTCGTATATGTACGTATAACACATTCTGGTCACATTCCTCTCCCACCTTCCTTTATCTTTCACTCATTCAACCCCCAACCCCTTTCTCCAGCCAAGACCTGCACACTTTCATGTTTTTGTTTTGTCTTTTATTTTGACTCTGTGACCTATTTGGGCTTAACTGGGGCCACCCATGTAGGCATGGATGTGGAGCCATTCATTGGGGAACTGGTAACTCAACAGTGGCTACATCACTGGCTCCCTCTCCTCCAACAGCGCCTAACACCACTAGCTCTTCTGGGCAGGTCTTGGCTGGGCCCCATCAGTCCTTTCCATATCTATGACAGAATGTTTAGGGGTTTAGTCTTGACTTTATACAAGCAGTCACAGTTCATGAGTTTATGAGTTCATGAGTGCCGTGGACAGATTGTGCCCATAATACAATATTTCATAGCTATCATCCCCATTATCCATCTCTTTTGCCTCTATAATTTTACTGGTTAATAAGATATTATATAGTTGGAACCATATAGTAGGCAGTCTTTCAGATTCATGTCTGTCACTTAACAGCATGTATTTAAAATTCTAATATGACTTTAATTTCTTCAGAGCTCATTTCTTTTTATTGCTTGGTTATTCCATTGTGTAGACATACAGCTATTGGTTTATCTATTTGCCTACTGAAGAACACCATGGTTGCATCCACATTTTGGAAATTATGGTTTAAATGATGCTATAAACATTCATGCATATATTTTTGTATGGACAGAATTTTCAGCTTATTTCATTGCAAAGGAATGATATTGGAATGCATGCTAAGACTATATTTAACTTTGTATGATAAAATGTATGAAATATGGTAAAGCTCCTCAGGGAGGGCTGGGGCCTCATGATCCTCACCCAGCCATGGAATGTTGGAGAGCTCAGTCTTGTGTAGGTAGTGATAGCTGCTGTGTGTTCATTATTTCAAGGCCATGCCATATCTAAAAGGTAACATTTCATAGTATTCATCTGCATCCTCAGATTCTTCAGTCTTTCCACTTCCTTTTCCTTGCTGGTCCATGGTCTTTGGGAGGGATGCTGTCTTAGTTTGGGTTTCTATTGCTATGAAGAGATACTATGACCATGGCAACTCTTATAAAGGAAAAACACTTAATTGGGTGACTTACAGTTTTGGAGGTTTAGTCCATGATCATCATGGTGTGACATGGTGGCATGTAGGCAGCAGGAGCTGAGAGCCCTTACATCTTGACTCATAGGCAACAGGAAGTGGTCTGTCCCATTGGGCGTGGCTTGAGTATATATGAGACCTCAAAGCCAGCCCTCATAGTGACACACTTCCTCAAACAAGGCCACACCTACTTCAACAAGGCCATACCTCCTAATAATGCCACTCCCTTTGGGGGCCAGTTTCTTTCAAACCAGCACAGAGGATTTAGATGCTCTGTTTATTGATGAATGCCCAATGGTCACTTATTCTCAGCACTTTGACCAGTTACAAGTTTCTGCATCAACTGTTGCTCAGTCCACCAACTGGCAGATGAATGCATAATAAAAACATGGTTCATATGCAGTGACATTCTATTCAACACTAAAGAAAAAAATATGAAATTTTCAAGAAAATGGATAGAACTGGTAAATATCCCACTGAGGAGGCCATCTGAGATCCAAAAGACAAAGACTGTATGTTCTCTCTCCTATAAAGATCCTAGCTTCAAATTTATATTTACTGTGTCTAAGTTGGAGTGAATATCTGTAGAGCCCAGTAAGCAAGAAAGGAGCCATTTTTTTAAATTTTGTATTTTTCCACAAAACAATTGCATTTTTAACATAGAACAATACATGAGTCACCAGCATATATGCAAACACAAAACTGCATCTTGAGTCAAGGTAGAAACAATAAATAGAACAATACATGAATCACCAGCATATATGCATACACAAAACTGCATCTTGAGTCAAGGTAGAAACAAAAAATTTCTTCATTTAAACAGTTCCATTTTTAACCCAGTTCCAGCATACAGTTCCTAGGTCATTACTATAAATTCGAAATTGTCCCATTGCAATGAAATCTCTATTGTGCATTTCATTTTTTAAGTCTCAAAATTCAAATAATAAATTCTGATACTAGCCTTCCAAATATGATAAATCCATAACCAAAATCTTTTTGTAGTTTTCTCATTAAGTTCAAGAAGTTCAAAAAAAAAGTAAATTCTGGTATCAGACTTTCACTTCCAAATATGAAGAGACGATTTACAACCAAAACTTTTTGCAGTTAATAATTTTAGTTCAAACAAGCGTCTCTGCAACTTTTGTTCTCACAGACAGAGACCTTTCTAGGTACAGTAGTATTGTAAACTGCACTATTTTTGACGTTAGCTCAGGTTTTTCTGTATTGCATTGATTTTCCACAGATCTCAGCTGTGGGGAACTACTTTAGCAGATATATTTCTTATTACTTCTTATATACTTCTTATATTCATTCCATCTTCTTAATTCTTATTTAAACTTACATTTACAACTAGTATCTTTACCTCTTACAAGCTTATTACTGTATGTTTTAGGACTACCTTAGATTCTTCTTGCAAGCTTATATTTTTAAAGGAACCCTATGGATCTATTTTACAAACTTATATAGGGCTACCATTAGCATATTAACTTAGTAAACACCTAGAGATTTCTTAACACAGATCTAACAAGACAGAATTTTTACAAACTCACATATCTTATTTTCATCTTTTTCTACTTCTTACTCTTAATTATTATCACTTATCTCTATTAGAAAGATTCTCTTAACTAGACAGAAAGTACGTACATCATTTCTAAAGTTTAGAGCTTATAGTCAACACCCACAACAGCCCTTCCACAGCTCCTTCAAAGAAACCCCTCTCCCACTGATTCCACTCTCACCCTGCACGGTCCCTTCCCCTCAGATGCAGAGCCCCAGACATCCCAGGCTGCTCTGCTCCTCTGCTAGCTGCCTTTGGAGGTAGAAAGGAGCCATTTTAAAGTTGTTCTTATTGTTGAATTTTAAGAGATCTATGCTTTGAGGGTGTTATTCCTTTGAATGCTTTGCAAAGACTTGTTCCCAGTCTATGCCTTGTCTTTTCATTTTCCTAATAGTGTCTTCACAGCACTGTTCTCATATTGGTGGAGTTATGTTTTCTTTCACATACCACAATTTTGGTATCATTGCCAGTTCAAGCTTACCTAGCTTTTCCTCTGTGTTAATTTCTAATTTCAAAGGGATAATTTTTTCTTTGTTGCTGTTGCATATTAGTTGTTAAAAATGTAGGAAATACTTGACACAAACCCTGTTGTTTGCCAGTAAGTCTAAGATTGGATCCTTAAGGAAATGTCAAGTTTTATAAAATGTCTGCATTGTACTCATAGGAAGCACCTTGATTCTATGTTTAGTATCTGTATTTTGATAGTTTTTTCTGTTGTTCAGTGTTTCCTTGTTCATGACCTTTTATCTCCATGATTATATTTATTAGGCTCTTTAGAAACTGGTCTTAGTTTTACTTCCCTTTGCCTTGACAAAATAACCCTGAGAAAAAGGTTTAGTTTAATTTAGCTTGCAGTCCCAGGTACCAGTCGTCATTGTGGGGACGTCGCACTAGCAGGAACTTCAGACAGCCAGTCAGGTCACATGCTCAGTCAAGAGTAGAGAGAGAATGAGTGCCTGAATGCTCACACTCAGCTTGATTTGTCCTTTCACACAGTCCAGGGCCCAGCCCCAGCAAATGTGCTGCTCACAGTTACACTGAGTCTTCCTACTTCAATTAGCATATGTGCCACAATCCCTCCCAGATAGATGCTCAGACGAGCCTGATCTAGACAGTGCATCATTGAGCCTCTCCTCCCAGGTGATTCTAGATCATGTCATGTTGACAATCACAACCACCCATCACGGTGACAATCATTTGAAAAGCCTGGGCGACCTCTGCAGTCTTTATCTGTGTACTTTATCTGTGTCACTTTGCAGTATGGTAACTGCAAACCCCGGGAAGTTTCTGAGAAGCTTTTCCCTAAGGAGTCACATGTTCTTCCCAGGATCCCTTTGAAGATAGTTGCTGGTTCTCTGTATAAATAAGTTGCCCCAGGAAGCTGCAATTTCATCCTACAGGCGGGTATATCATAATAGCAGAAGTGTCAGATTAGTCAATCCTGTTTTTATTTCAAACATTGTAATACCTTTACTTCCACACTGATACCTTGATGAACATATTGCAGTACCTTGCAGAGAACGAATTAACAGTCATGGGTTTCTTCCATTTTATTAATCCCATTATCAGTTTCATGTAGGCTGGGTATCAGAGGCAGCTCTTTCTTGCTCTGTTCCCAAGGGCCATTGCTTAGATGGCAGGGCTGCCAGCTGCGGATCCCTCTTGTTCTTATCTATTTGGTACATTATTTTATTTCCTTTAGATGAACTTTGGTGAAGCCCATTATCTGTTATCAAAGGTCTCACATATGGTCTGCTGAAATTTGCTTGGAATATTTATCAGTGGCCAGTATATGCTGATAATAGAATTAGGAGAAAAGTGTGGTGACTCTAGTAAGTCTGAAAGGAGAATATAGGATAGATTTGCTATCTGTAAGTGCTTTGCAGGCACTACTTAATCTTCATGATAATGTGGAGGTGGACATCATGATCTCATTCATTACATTAGGCTGTCAGGCTTTGCAGAAGAATGAAGGGCGAGCTAAGTTCACTGGGTCTATAATTATTATTGTTTTCTTAATATTTGCCAATGATAATTCAGCATTAAAATGGTATGTGAAACCTATCACAGCACCACTATCAAATGGATAACAGCTATAAACAAATGTTTAATAAACATTCATTTAAAAAACTCTCAGGGAAACACTTTGAATATCTTGCCTATCTGAAGTATTATACTTTCCAAACGTCAAGGGAGAGTGTGGGATTTGATTCCTGTTTAGATTCTGTTAACTTTCAATCAGCTTTTCAGTTCCATGTTAGAAATTCAAATGTAAGGATTGTAATAGCAAACCAACTCATGTTATAGTCCATCACAAATTTGATTAAAGTCCACTGTACTCTTACTGTGTCTGTGGCCTTCAAAAATTGTTGGCAACTGCTTGCAGTTTATAGTTGCATTTCTTTATAAAGTCAACCACATTCACTTAAGTTCCACGAACACTGAATTCTAGAGAGGATTATCTAGTCATAGCAAGCTTCATTCATGGCCTGTAAACCACTTAGAAGGTGTTTTGTTGGAAATCAGGCAGCTTAGAAAGGGGCTCTACATGTGCCGAGTATGTTCCTGCAGAAACATGTGGCTTTACTCATAGCTTTTGCACCCCCGAGTCCTGCTCTTCTGTACAGCCTTGGAATTGTTGCATTTGGACCTGCATAGTCACAGCTTTCCCTGTGAAGCTTGCTGGATGACAGATCAGGCTATCGTTGGCCACTCTGTCCCACATTTCTGCCTTCACTCTCCTGAGCTCAGTATTGAAGTTGATGAGATTCTGTCTTTTAAAGCACGCCGTACTTACGTATTATTTCTGTACTTATACCTTGTTGAACATACAGCTTCAACAAGTGGGTGGCTACTAGGAATAAAAGGCATATGGTATGGGCACTGCCTTGCTCTGCTTGGAAGTTGTACCATTGAGGGTGTGTTACCTAATCTTTCTGAGAATGATGGTTCTCCACTTCTCAGCACTGTAGCAGAGAAAATAACAAAGTAAATAGCTATTTTTATGCTAATAAAAGTTATTTTTCCCTCAGCCTCTTTGCCATCTTTTACTTCCTTTGCTCTTCCTTCCCCCTCCTCTCTGTATTTCCTGCCCCTCCTCCTCCTAGCATATGACCTTTCCTATCAGCGTCTTGTTAGTTCAGTTTTGCCCTGTCCACCCAGAGACTCACGTACACTGCATCATGTCATGTTATAGATCAAAGCCCTGATAACATGACTCCAGAGAATGTTCCTTTAATACAGCACACATTATGTCATGCTTCCAGAGTACATGTTCAGAGACAGTCTCTTCTGGCCTGGTTGGCCTTGCTAGAGGGGGAGAATGATTTACTCAAATAGGACAATGAATGACGTCAGATACCTAGCTTTTCCTCCCAGCACTATTTTTCTCTGAACAGGTAGGCCTGGGCTCATAGCACTGTGGCTGGGTGGAGGGATGTGCCTAGCTTAGCCCAGCTTTCGGGGACTCTCAAAGCTTACGTGAGCAATAAGCGTAGGTTCCTATCTATTGTGAATTCTCATGGGCTTTCTCAGGGCTCAGCATACCCCCAAGTTGCACCAGAACAACAATGCACTCAGAGACCCTGGGAAAGGGCAGCACACAAGCAATATTTTTTTTTATCTCTTCAACCAAATAATTCATTAACTTGACAAATTTATTTTATTGTTTTTTGCATCGTATCTCTTGATCTTGGAAAATAGTTTTCAAGTTTCCTTAAAACTCCAAGCACCTTCTCTTATAACCTTTACCAACTTTGGTTTTCACTAGTTTGAGCAATTCAGTCCCTTAGGCAGGTGTTGAGACTACTTCTATTCCCTGGTCCTGTTTGTGGATATATATATATATATATATATATTAGAAATCATACTTGACATGTTTGATTTTAGTGCCTGGAGACTTTAGAAGTTTCTTGTTGATAAAAGAGTATTCTTGTAGATTGGTTGCTGCAGGATTAGAATTTACTGAGAATGACTATTGCTAATGTATGCACCATTTGGCATAAATTTGAATAATGAGTTCAAGTAGTCCTAACTTCAAGTATAGAAGAAAAAAATTAATTAGTATTTCCCGTTGGCATTTTATTTCAAACATTAAATCCAGAGCATGCATGCGTGAAATGGGTGATGTATTTCTCAACTCACTAATTTAATCACATTCCAGATCATGAGAGATTTAAATGAGTGGCAACATGGAAAGGGTTAATGGAGTTTGGGTGAAGCCTGAGAAGGGGCCAGGGCAAGACTCATTTGGTAGAAATATGGAATTGGTGGCATAATTTCCTCAGAACTGAGAGTCACCAGTTAACTTCACAGTTTCTCCCCAGTTTCCATAACTGAATTTGTCAAAGCTCCGCCATTCCCTGGAGGCTCTTTTGCTGGTTTATATATGGCTTACTTCTCCCCAAGTCCTCACACATATGGATATTACTGAGGATTCATGGGAGAAACAGAACCATCAGGGCACATAAGCTATATGAGGAATTTATTATGAGATGGTGCTAGCTTGTGCGATTATGAGGGACAGGTTCTTCCCTATGTCACCTACAAGCCAGAGATAGGAGCTAGTGGTGTGCCTCCCAGCTTGAAGCTCACAGCCCAAGAGCTGGTGTGCAAGTAGTATTGCTGCAGCGGTAAAGTCTGTAGGCCAAAGACCAGGAAACTAAGAGCTGTGACATCAGGTGGTCAGAGAGGAGGTGAATCCCAGTTTAGAGAGAGAGGAGAGAGGAAGGAGAGGAGCGGAGAAGAGGGGAGAGGGGAGGAGAGGGGGAAGGAGGGGAGAGGAGGGGAGGGGAAAGGAGGGGAGGGGAGGGGAAAGGAGGGGAGAGGGAAAGAGGGGAGGGGAGGGGAGGGAAGTGGAGAGGAGAGGATGCTCTTTTATTGTTTTCTAGTACTCCAAAGATTAGATGATGCCCATTACACTGGTAAAAGTCAATCTTATTTATTTAGTCAACTGATAACACTGTTCATCTTTTCTGGGCACTCTCACAGCCAGAAAGGGCATTACCACTTATATGGGCATCCTTTAACTCAATCTAACTTGCATACGTAATGTACCATAATGCTATATATGTAAAATGGAAAGATTTCGAGATTAATTCTAAAGTAGAAATGTATCTGTCACATAGTGGTTTTCTGTTTGTTTGTTTGTTGTTGTTGTGATTGGGTTTTGTTTTGTTTTTGCAGAGCATGTACTCCTTCCTGCCTTTTCTATCAGGATAACTGTTGTGCTGGGTTGTGTAATGTCGTTCTCTTGATGCATACATCTCTAAATCAGATAATGGCTGGGTCAGCAAACTGAATCCTCTCTCTACAATAAACAATGCAATGAATTTTAGAAGAATGCTTCCAGGGTTGCTGCAAAGACTCTCTGGTCACTATCTGGCTTCAGCTTCCAAAAGAGTGCATAAGGTCCATTCTGAGAGGATTTAGGGGTATTGTGATAAATAAGTTCTGGGAAGCATTTGGCTGGGATGGTGTCCACTATTAAATGGAAGCGCTGTTAGGAAGAGTAAGTCTTTGCAATTTTTCTGATTTATTGTGATCTAACTCTTGTTCTCAGGAGTGGATTAAGGAAGAGCACATCTGGGAACAATAATGTTGTTATTTCATGTGTATATTTACACACACAGATGCACACACACACATACTTGAACACACATACACTTGCATACACATGCACACTTGTACACACACACTCGTACATCTAGCTAGTTTAAGCTTTCCCACAATCTGTCATTGGTTTGAAAGCTAGCTCTGTAAGTGATATGACAGTCTTAGTGATGACCATTTTGTACACATCTGTCTCTGGATTCTCTTGTCCTGGGATTTTATAGCCAACGCCAGGAGATTCTCTTTGCTCACATCCTTTGACCTTGGAGTTCCCATTTCTTCCATCTCATGCATTTTTCATCCTATAACAAAACTCAACTTTTATTGGAGTAAATAATCCAGGAGCTTCTCACTAAAGGGCATTCATTCTTTATTCGTGCTTGGGCATGTTTAATGGTGTAGATTATACAGCAAAGTCTTGCAGGTAAGTCCAGCTTGTGACCTGGGCATGCAGCCAAAGACAGCCAAAGACAGCCAAAAATGCAGAGCAACACTAAGTCACAAATTTCCTTGAAAATTATGCGGTTGTTTTCATTTATTTTGTGACTGGATTGTACTGTTCCTGAGCGTGAATTCTGTAGATGGCTGTGTCCTGTTGCAGTGTCAACATTTAGACAGGACTTTGCCAGCTGCTGCTTTTCTGCTTCCCCTAGTAGAATTTACCTCTGAGAAATTAAAAGCATTCTGGTTGCAGATCTTTTGTATATGATCTGATTTTCCCTCTCTTGAAGTACATACAACCTTTGTCCTTAGTGTTCTTGCTTTAAAATTATTGTATTAGTTGCTGTGGTAGTTTAAATGGGAATGGCCCCCATATGCTTGGCCTATAGGGAGTGGCACTATTAAGAGGTGTGGCCTTGTTGGAGTAGGTGTGGCCTTGTTGGAGGAAGTGTGTCACTGTGGGGGCAGACATTGAGGTCTCCTATGCTCAAGCCACTCCCAGTGTGGTATTCAGTCTCCTTCTGCTGCCTGTGGATCAAGATGTAGAAGTCTCAGCTCCTTCTCCAGCACCATGTCTGCCTGCATGTTGCCATGTCCTGTCACAATGATAATCAACTAAACCTCAGAAACTGCAAGCCAGCCTCAATTAGATGTTTTCATTTATAAGAGTTGCCATGTCATAATGTCTCTTCACAACAATATAAAACCTAACTAAAACAGTTACTGCCTTTTTTTTTTCTGCCAACTTGACACAAGCTAGAAAAGGAACCTCAGTTGAGAAAATGCCTCAGTCAGATTGCCAATATGAAAGTTTGTAGGGCATTTTTTATTAATGATTATTAATTATTAATAGGGTGGCGCCATCCCTGAACAGGTGGTCCTGGATTGTATAAGAAAGCCTGCTGGGCAAGCCATGGTGAACAAATCAGGAGGAAGCATTTCTCCATGGTACTGCTTCAGGACTTGCCTCCAGATTCCTGCCTTGAGCTCCTGCTCTGACTTCCCTTGATGATTGACTGTAATCTTCTAGGCAAAACAAATCCTTTCCCCAACTTGATTTTGGTCTTGATATTTATCACAGCAATAAAAGTCAAAGTAAGACGATACTTTCTGTTGCTGTGATAAAACACCATGACCAAGGAAACTGAAGGGAGAGTTGGTTTTGGCTCACAGTTCCAGAGGGATAAACATTGTGGTGGAGAAGCGTAACACAAATAGCAGGCATGGTAGGAGCAGGGATTGATGAGCTCACCTCCTAATCACAGCACAAAACAGAGTTAACTGGAGGTAGCCCACGGCCTTTCATCTCAGAGCCCGTCTCCAGTGGGTGTGGAACTATCCTTTGGGTCCTATTGGGCTCTCCAGTGGGCACAGACCTGATAATAGCTGTCTCTCCCCCAGAATCCATAAGTAGCTAATAGTTCAGCAGGGAGGGATAGGGCCACATGAGTCCCTCACCAGTCTGTGATTGCTGTTGACAAGCTCAGTTTGTGAAGGCCCAGGATAGGCCACCTCAGCGTCTGTAAGATTACTGTAAGATTACAGTCTCTGGGTCAGACCCTGAAGACCACATTTGACAGCCTTTCCCTCCTTTTGCTCTTATATGCCCTCTGCTCCCTCTTTAGTCATGTTCCCTGAGCCTTAGAGGGGATGTTATAATTGTCCTGTTTAGTACTAAGCTTTCAGCCATCACTTGGTCTAGGGACCTTGGCTAGTTGTGATTCTCTGCACTCCCCACTGTAAAAGGCGAAGAGAAGCTTCTCTGATCATGGCAGAGAATAGCGTTTGTCTGTAGGTGTAAACAGAAGTCCTCAATGCCCTTACATTTCACAGTGGAGTGTCTTCATCTTAGTGCTGTGCTGGATGCTTGGTGGAGTGTTTCGGTTTGGAAACCAATGGTTTTATTCTCTGACAATTCCCTTATTTTCTCATGTTCTTTAGATTTTCACACTTTGATGTTGGACTTCTTAGTCTTCTACTTTCCTGTCACGTTTTCCATATATATATGTAGCATGAATCTTAAAGGTACTTATTAATAAAATCAAACCTGAGGCCAGTTATTGGGGTGAATGCTGGAAGATCAGAGAAGCAGAACAAGCCACAGCTACGTCACCTCGCCAGTTCCTCAGCTGATCCTGTTTCCTCAGAAAGGAAGCCTCTGAGTCCCTATCCAAATGAATCTCAGCTGAACTGCTTCTCGAAAGCCTGGATGCTTAACCAGCCTAGTTCCTGGTTTTCACGCCTTATATACCTTTCTGCTTTCTGCCCTCACTTCCTGGGATTAAAGGCTCACTTTCTGGGATTAAAGGTGTGTGTCACCATGCCTGGCTGTTTCCAGTGTGGCCTTGAACTCACAGAGATCCAGACGGATTTCTGCCTCTGGAATGCTAGGATTAAAGTCATGTGTGCCACCATTTTCTGGCCTCTGTATCTAGTGTCTGTTCTGTTCTCTGACCCCAGATAAGTTTATTAGGGTGCACAATATTTTTGGGAATACAATATCACCGTATATATATACATATCACTTTTATCTCAACTCTATCTCCTGGCCTTTTGACTGAGATCTGTATTTTTATTCCAGGAAATTTCAATTTTCCAAGTGTTTAGTATATTTGGTTGTTTTCTATGTGAGGCCTTGTCCCCTCAAACTCTTCATCCTCTTCAAACATCATCAAGTCACACTTCAGTGTCACAGATGGACCCATTTTCTCAAAACTTTGCAATTATTTTAAAGATAGTATTTTTAGAGCTTTTTCGTTCTTACACTTTGCATTTTATTTCATCTTTTATTTTACTCTCTATCTTCTATGTTAGACAGATGTCCCCGTTTTCTGATCATTTTCCACATTTCTGCTCATTGTTAAACAAGAGACAAGGCTGGAGGGAGGGCTCAGTGGCTAAGAACACTTACTGCTCTTACAGAGGATCTGGGTTTGGTTTCCAGTGCATACTTTGGGTAGCCTACAACTTCAGTTCCAGGGCACCCAAAGACCTCTGCTTGTCTCTTCAAGCACCCACATTCATGTACACATACTCATGCAAAGACATACAACCCTATACATAATTAAAATAAAAATTAATATATCTTTAAAAAAAACTATAAGCAAGAGATGTACAGCTGACCAGGAGTGCTAAGATTCTTGGTAAAGGTTTTGGACTTCAAGCTTCTTTAATATGAACTAGGCAAATTGATCCTTGAGAATTCTAAGTCAGTGCTCCCATTAGGTTCAGATGAGGAGAGCTCCGACTTTAGCATGCTCTGCTGTGGTTCTTTTCAGCTTAGCCCTGCTTCCTGGATTATGTCAGTACTGAGGATAAGGCTTCACTTATTACTGCTTCCCTTGATTAGGCTTTAGGGTCTCACAGTTCTAGGTAGCTGTAAGCCTGTTCTTTGGATGTTTACAGGTCTCTTCCTCTGATCTCGTCTCGAAGGGATAGTACTCAGTGTGGATGCAAGCAAGCCCTGGTACAGGGAACTGTTTGCATGAGCTTTGGAGAATCCTGAGGTGTGTTCTGGTTTATCCATATGTTGAGGGCCCTAGTGTTCTGAATAGAGCATGTGATGGAAAGAGAAGGGGTCTCTGACTTTGGGTCCCAGACACCCTGCCCTGCTTTGGTCCAGTACTCCAGAATTCTGATTCTGACACCTCCTTCAGGCATCGGCAAAGGTCTATTTGCAAAGTAGGAAAGTGTACCCTACTCTCACAATTTTGGAAATGTATTTTAAAACTATGACTCTAGAGGTATATGAAATTCAAGTGTGATGTTCCTGCCTTGGACCTTAACAAGTGCTGGGGGTGAGCCTGCCACCGTGTTAACACATTGCCCCATGGGTTTATCAGATTTCAAAGGAGTCTTTCTTCATGCCAAGACTGTAGATTCCTTGATGCCAGATTTTGGCAAGCCCCATGAGGGGATGAAGTTCCCGGTCACTGTACTCTGCAAATTTCCAGTTTTTACCCATTTTCTAGATAGTAACTGTGCCTAACATGAATAGGGATCTATTTATCTAACATGCAGCGCTCCAACTTCAGCTGCCCTATTCCACTCAGTTTCTAACATTCCTGGTGGTGCTTAGCGCAAGCCCTTGGAGGAGTCTCCCTTTCCTTCTCCTCCTTTTCCTTCCCCTCCCCTCCCCTCTCCTTTTTCAGAGAGAATTCTAAACTTCTTGGAGTTTAGAGAGTTTTAGATTTGTTGGTGTTCACACTGTGATTTTATTATGACATAACGCTTTAGATAGGGTCTCTTGATATAGAGAAAATCCTTTCATAATATGCTGAAAGTTCGGAGGCCCAAAGCATTCACATGTGTTTAATTTCAAATAGCTTCAGATAAAGCCAAAGGCAAGAATGAAAAATTTCAAATGCCCAGGAGGCAGTTGAAGTTTCGTCTGTCGTAAATACTGTTTATCTCTGTGATATGAGCTTCCATCCAAACTTGAAGTTCTTTCTCTGTTTTCTACTGTGCTTTTAGTTCTCTTTAATATTCTTTCAAAAAATTATTAGGAGATTTAATTTACATAATGAAAACTAATGAAAGACAACAAGATGAAAATAAGAATTAAACTCAGAGGATACAGTTAAATGCATGGAAATACACAAAATTAAAATTCTTTCATCAGGAAATTTTCCAATAATTAAGTTGCAGTAACTTATCAACACTTTATTTAGAATCTAAAAATCATGGTTGATTGGATGAGATCCAACCGTTTATGAGAAATCTTCAATTCCTGAATGTGTTGAGCTGGAATCCCTGTTTAAATTTACCTCCAGGTGCATTTGTCTCCTGTGAGTGATGAGGGAGGATATGCCATGGGATTCCATCCTCTCATGTTTCTGCACATTTTCCCTGTTTTGTGTCTATCTTACACTTTTAGGGATAGACTCTGAGGGACCCTGGCTCAGTCACTAACCTTTGCTCCACTTCTTGTTTCTATATTCTCCTTGATAATACATCCTTTTTTATCTTAAAAATGCATTTTTACTATAGTAAGTAACATTTTTGAGGAAAGAGAAGTTTGCTAAATCTGTCATTTTATTCAAGAAGGCAGCTTTCCCTTTTTCTTTTGCTTAGTTAGAAACTGTAAATTCTAATGAATATATACATATATATGTGTATATATATGTATATGTATATATGTATATATATATATATATATATATATATGTATATATCCCATTATGTAGAATCGCTATTTGTTGGCACTTACTGAAGGTGGAGTCTTCAAGATGATCAGAAGATGAATCCAAACAGCTGCAGGGACACTAAAGCTCAGGCCAGAGAAGTCTTTCTACTATTCTTAACTGAAATGGAGGAAACTTTGAAATGAAGTTTGGCAGCTGGTTATCAATAATGCAAAAGGAAGGTGTTCATTTCCCACAAGTTTCTGGTTTCTTCTTATCACATAAGCCCTGAATAAAGGTGACTGTGACATTTTTGCAGTACAGTTATTTTTTTCCCTTTTGCAGAAAGAGTGGAAATGACTTTTTCCTAAACAAGGATTAATCATGGAATTTCTAACACTAGCTGACCCTTGTAGAATGATACCATTTTCTAATGGAAGATGCCCAAAAGGCAGTGAAGGAGACCAACATTGATGGTTTAATCCAATTTTAAATATGGCGTGAAATTTCATCATTACAAAATTCTGCAAATATCTTGTCTAAACACAGTAGTTTTCAAGCCAACGCTAAAAGGGATTGAGTAATGTCCAAGCAAGAACAAAGAGCTAAGCTGAACAGTTCTCAAGTCCAAAACAGTGCTGGGCGTAGAGGCCATGTGTGGCTGTGGACACTTCCTCCTGCACACTGCTACCTTCTGAGAGTGCACCTGACCACTGAGAGCAACCACGCGGTGAAGTGGCAAGAGAGGTTGTCTTTCTTTTTCTCCAATAGCTAAGCATCATTTAGTCAAATACAGTCACCTATTTCAACAGTTGGCAAAAGCAGTGGATTATCCATGTAGTGGACATGAGTTACATGTCTTTGAAAAAAAGCTTTTCTGGTTGTTCCTGGTGGATTCTCAGCCATAAACATTCATTATCTAGCTACAGTTTAAAATACCTGTAATTAGGGTACATTGGTTAGTTTATATTCAGACAAGAGTAACTCCAGGTATTGATAATTGAAGGAGATCAGAGGTATTGGAAGGCGTATTCTTAATTTCTCTGAAGTTTATCTCCAAGTATAAGAAAATAGATAAGTATTGATTGAGTTTTACTTCTTCAGATTTGAAATTAAGAGGAAGTATTTTGCATATTAGAAAGATGTCCATGTAAACTGCCTGAATTATAGCTATATTCAGTTTCCACAACTTTTGACTCACTTCTATACCTAGACCAAAACCTGTACCTTTCCTCACCATTCTCCAACTATTAAAACATTATTTAACTCTTAGCTTGGCAGGTCACCATAGTTGGATTTATCTGATAGTATAGCTGAGGACAGTTTCCTTCCTTTGTTTGCTTGCTTGTTTTAAGGCCGTTTCACTCTGTGGCTCACACTGGGATTTCCTGTGTCACCCAGACTGGGCTGTAATTTGTGACTCAGCCTGTGCTGTGCTGGTGTTATAGCACACCATACCTGGAGGATTCCCTTCAGGAGTGCCTTAAAGAGGTGCTTGTTCTTCCTTTCCATTCCCTTCCACAATGCCTGGGTACCACTCTAAAACATCTTAATACTTCTCTTTACTGTCAAAAAGGAGGAAGCTGTAGTCATCCAAGGTTTTCCTCCCAAACATACGGCACGCAGAGGCATCTTCAACTTCTACTTGTTGACCCCCTCACTTAGTTTCTTGAAGAAACAACCAGAAGTGAGTTGGAACTCCACACATGTTCTTTATTTTTCTGCTTCTACTTTTGTCTACCCCTCAAAAACGATGTGTGTTGTAAAAGGCGCACTTTTCTCTTTCATGTTTGAAGGAGTGCTAACTCATCGTCTTTCTTTTTACACACACGTTTTGAGTACCTACCATTTCTCTACCATGCATGGAGAGTAACAATAAAAAGGCTTTATCCTTGATACAAAAGTATTCATACTCACCCACAGGCTTACAGAGTCCAACAAGGTGATGTATGCTCCAAAGATTGATGTATGCAGGACTTGAGGAACCTGCAGGAAGGAAGAAGTGGTATTGATCTGTTCTCCCTAGTGGAAATCAATCCAGGGAACAATGTTGAGGAAGGGACTGTTTCTTATTCTTGGGACCATCCCAGCTTTTCCAGATAAAAGACCAAAGGGGCTTTGTATGCTTCAGAGAATACCATTATTATAAATTATGTCATACTTACTGTTTTATTTATTTATTTATTTTTATTCATTCATTCATTCCTTTACTACTTTGAGAGTTACTCAAGACTTTTTTATATATTTACATGTATATTATCTTGTTTTTAATTTTTTATAACCCCTGACTTTATAATTTTATTTGTTTATTGTCAAGCTTTAAAACTAAATTTAATCCATGAAAGACTTGAAAATAGTGAGCACCACAGTCATATAGTGGATTTCTACTTTCTTGCTGATGGATTTGACATACTTGTGTTAAGTCATGGATCTAATATTGCAACTGTACTTTAAAATAAGAAGTGTGGACTTTTGGTTTTGGGAAGGGGAATATTTTTTTTCAATATTTCAGAAATCACAATGTTTATATTTGAAGTAGGAAGGTCTGCCCACTAAAACCAGTGTAACATCTTGTTACCTAAACAGAATATCTAAGTAAGTAGATAATTAGGCTTCTCCTTAACCTTACCCAAGGTCTTGATGGTACCATACTTAATGCTGAATTGCTTTAAAATCACTTTGGCTTATGACTACTTATCTTCAAGGATCCTTTCTTCCTATGTACTCCTGCTTACTCCCTCCTCCTTCAATTTTAGGTATTTAATTCTGCTGTTACCCATCAGGCAGCAGCAGTATTTGAATAGCTTCCGTTTTAGAAATAGCAAGCTATTGCAAATGTGCCAAAAGACGAAGCTAGTGTGTTCAGGAGGGGAAAGGGTGAGTGTCCAGAATCCTGAATGATTAATTACTTCCTCAGGCTATGCCTTCATGCTGTCCGTTGCAAATGCGGGGCATTTATTATCAGCTGGCAGTGAGTAGCTGCCTAATTCTCCAGTCCTATTGTTACTGTGATATTAGACAGTATATTTCATATCAGGGCCATGGAGGTAAAAGCCAGATGGCAGGGACCACATGAGTCAAACAGGGCAATTATGTGACACCTGCTGGGAAGGAGAAGAAGCTCCCGGAGACCACCGAGGGGTTTATAGAGTGTATACTTACTTCTGTTCATGCTTGTATCCAGATTTCCATAATGCTTGTAAGATTCTTTCTACCCATGAAAAACACATTAAGTCAGTCTAAAGACCAGATATGTTATTTTAGATTTTCTGTTTTCCTTCTCCCTCAGCCATCCCTCTGGGTATTCTAGTTGTTCGTGGAGACTGTGATTTGGAGACTTGCCGTATGTACATAGATCGCCTACAGGAGGTGAGTTGATTTGTTATTTATTCTCTTTAGATTTTCCCTCAAATAAGAAATTACAACTCTGTACACATATGCGTATATGCATGTGTGTGTGTGTGTATTTCTGAAATGACACATGTGATGAGGAAGTGGCACTGTGGCCTTGTCTGTCGAGCGTATACCCTCCCAACTCTACCGTTGGTTCCCTCTGCCAGTTGCTGTGAGAGGACCGAATGATTAACTACAGGTGCTGATGCCAGATGTATTCATGGCTATCCTCTAGCTTGGAAATACTGCCCTCTTGCCAGGCTACATAGCTCTATACTTATAGTTATTCAAAATTTCAAAAGAGCTAATAAATAGCGAAAGAACATGGAGATTTGAGGCTACTTGATGTTTTGAGTCTAGCACAGAATTCTGTCAGAGACAGATTTTGTTTTTTAAATGAAACTTCTTCCACAGGAAAAAGAAACTTATCCATGGAAATATATCAGAATTAAATAGATAATTTGTTGGCCTGTAAATTTTCCCTTAGTCGGGTCTTGCCACTGAAAAATAGGAAGGAATCAATCTCATAGATGACCTTCTCATGAGTTTGACCTGAGTCAACAAAGTCAAGAGACCCAAACTCATCATTACAATTACTGTTGATTGTTTTGGCAACATTGTGTATATGCAGGTATGGCAGGTAGGGGTGGGCAGCTATCTCCATCCCAGGAGTGGCAGAAGCATAAACATTTCTCTCCATCATTGCTTCCAGATGAAGGACTCCCATTCCCATTAGATTATCTTTCCTCAAATGGTGCTAATTGAAATAGTTGTATTTTAAAACTAGTAGGTGATTTGAAGGATTCTCCTAGAGGATCAGCTCTGTTCCATTTAATACATAATACATGACCAAATAAGCATAAATGAATTGTAAATAAAGCTGATGTACAGTTTTTAAATCCTGCTAACTTGTGGTCACTTATCTTTGAACATTATATTTCCCTAGAAATGAATTTGGGTAGGAAGCACATACTGATGGTTCTAAAAATTAATTTCATCCTTAAAATTCTTAAGGGTATAGGTATAATTATGGACCAAAATATATCTAGGAATAAATGCCAAAATTTGAACACCAGTGTGAATTAGAAAGTCAGTAAATTTTATGGCTGTGGCTTTGTTTAGCTATTTTTAGTGTGGGTGACTACTTAAAGAATAAAACGTGTGAACATTTAGCATGCAACTTGGGTCCTAATCTAAATTTAAAGAACCTATAGTTTCTCAGTTTTCAAAGTAATACTTCATTTTACTGCAGACTGTTATACATTAAACCTTAGTAAAAACAGAGTGGGGATTTATAGACTGGGGAGTTGACTCAGTAGTTAAGAACCTTTGATGCTCTTCCAGAGGACTGTGTTCAGATCCCACCATCAATGTGGTATGGCTCTCAATCTCCTGTAACTCCAAATCCAAGAGATCTGGTATCCTTTCTAATTTCCATGAGCACACATGTGTGTGCATACACACAAAGACATACATACATACATACATGTAAATACAAATAAAATAAAATCTTCTTTAAAAGTGACTCATAACTAATACTATATCTTTTTTCATTTTAAAGAGCATTTAATACTCAAGTGACTTAGCATTACTCCTCAGTGCCAAAACACATGGCTAATTAGTCAGCGTTGTCAAAAATCAACTTACCCAAGTTATTGGCATGCTTATCGCACTAATATTCAACTAAAAGTAGATTTAGTAGGGAAAAACAATGATCTCAATAAGTAAAGAGAAGTTTCAAAGGTGACGTGGGCACGAAGCCAGATGACAAACCCTTTGGGAAGCAGGTGTAAGGACAGAGGTACCCAGGACTGCTGACGTCTGTACAGAGGATTAGCATACTCATTAGCAAGGATGCCTGAGGCTTATGACAGTGGTGACAACTTAGTTATCAAACTTTATAAAGGGGAGTCTGGCTTCAGAATCAGCTGGCAAAAGCCCATTTTCTTTCACATCTGTCAACCTGCCCGTCGTGAGGACATGGACATGGTCAGTGGTTACTTTTTCTTGATTGATGTTTATGAATACTCCTGTTTGCCAAGCATCTTGTAAGTATATGGTAATATATATGTTTAGTACAAGATAAATTCTAGGCATTTAAGATTGCCCAAGAAGATTTTTCTATAAGCCAGAGAGTTTAGATACAAATGAAACTGGATTGCCATTTATTATAACAAAACCACCAGTTGGCTATCACTAACCTATAAACCCCCTGAGTTGTAAGACACAAATGACCCATCTTCTCTCAATCAATGTTAGTATGATGTTGTTTCTGGCATGAACTTCATTGGCCAACCTTGATGAATGAAGAAACCTTTCAGATAAACATGGTGATGTTGAATTGGGAGTTCAGTTGGTAGAAATGTGGAATAGCTGTTCAAGCTAACTGTAAGGTATGGATTTTTTTCCTCTCATTTTTTTTCATTAGGACTTGCAGTCAGTTTCTTCTGAGTCACAGAGAGTTCATTACCAGGTAACTCATAATTGCTTCTACTTGTTTCTTTTTTTCCAGGTAGTCGAATTCCCTCTTTCACTGCATGTACAATTTAGAGTCCACATACTATCCTGGGATAGGCTTAATCCGTAGAGAACCCCATGAAGTTGTTATTCTGATTATTTTGCATTTTCCAGATTTTGTACTGATGTAATCTAGTACAAATCTAGACTGTAGACACCCTCTCAGATAATTTGGAAAAAATGATAAAAATGAAATGTTTTTAATTATATATATATATATATATATATATATATATATGTATATATACCAGCAAATCTTAACTCAAGCTAGCTCAGCAGAGAATGTGCATATTAGGTCTCATATGCACAACCCTAGATCAAGGTGGGTTTTACATATCAGTCAGTTATGGTTTATGTTCCATTTGTCTGCTGATCTTTCTGATTTGTTCTTTTTCTAACAATTTCACCCCTGGGCTAGATACTATCCTGGTTCCAGGTGACTTCCCTCACACCCAGAGAAGAGATACCCTACTTCCTATAGTGTCGCCCAAAGTCCTCTAATGCAACAGGCTTCTCCCATTCTTGTCTTTTGGATGGGATCTGAAAGGCTCTTATCTCTGGGCCCTTACCTGTCCTCATCAGGAGAACCTCAGTTGTCCTCAGCCCACATTGGAAGTGCAGTTTCTTCCCTGCTCCCTGACCTTCTTGTGCTGCCCACATCTCCTTATCCATCATTTTATCTACCCAGTTTCTCAGACATGGTGTAGGTTTGATGCATAGTTTTCACCCAGATTGCAAGGCAGGCCTACAATTCTCTCTGATTGCCCCCGCTTCTCTTAGAAGCCATTGGCCCTTCCATGCTAGGAGGGCTGTATGAGAGTCATAACTTTCCAACAACTTCTCCAAATACAATCTCTGTAGATCATTTTATGTGTCCATATGACAGGGGACTTAAAATGCTGAATTGGTCACATAATGAGGACACATCAGGAGAAATGCATTTAATTGTGTGGCTCCCACAGAGTGCACTTACACAAACTTAGATAGTATGGCACCAGTGACACCAGGAGATACAATCTGTGAGACCACCATGTGCATACAGTCCTTTGCTGACCATTGTCCTGAAATGCTGTGGCTCTGAAAGCCCTCATTTAGTTCACTTGGGTTTAAGTGTCTATTTTTCTGTACTCAAATAATTATAGTATGCCATCTCCTTTATGAAAACAATAACAACTACAGTAAGAGGACCTTGAAATTTGTGGCCTGAGTAGCAGTCTTTCCCTGTTGAGATCTACTCTATACCCTCAGCCAAGGCAGCACGTTTATCTTTAGACTAAAAGACAGGGATGGCCTTGGTGTTTTTACTTCTGTGTTTTTGTCTCTCTCACATGTTCTACTATTCCAGAACACTCAGTCACATCTGGCTGTGACTGAAAGGAAGAAGTCACTTAAGGTGACCCAAAGATAACAAAACACTGAATCACTCTAGGATGCTTTATATCAACATTTTAAAGGAAAATTTATCAGCTTTTATAGACTGTAGCTGGTAGCTAACAGTTGGTATCGGGAATTAGACTGAAGAAAATCTATTGTTTTAACAAAGGTTTATACTTTTCCTCCTGAAAATTTTGAACTTTTGCAATTTTGCCAAAATACTTTAAGCACTGATCCTAACTACTTTTATGAAACTCATGCACTGATAAGCTGAACTGTCATGTAGGCTATTGTCATTTTGATGGAAGACTGTTGAACATGTGTCTTTTTTAACCTTGACTCCTTATGTCACTTTGTATCCACCTGGATTAGGAGATAAGTGACACTATAGAGTATGATAGGGATATCGGTCTCATTTCCTGTTAAGTAGTGACAACATGGAAAATATTAATGACGTTTTTCCAAAGTGTTTTTGTACTTTTTGATGAGTTACAGTCAACTCAGACTTTGGTGTCAACATTGCCATGATATAAATGTCACATCAAAAGCTTTTGTGCATTGAGCATACAGAATAACAAGGATAGTGATCAAGGATGAGTATCAGGCCATCACCAACCTCCCCCTTATCATCCTGAAATGAAGGAACAGAGAGTAATCAGGGGCTTTTGGGTAATAAAGAAGCCCAGGATCTTCTCTTTACATGCGTGTATGTGTGTGTGTGTGTGTGTGTGTGTGTGTGTGTGTGTGTTTACATGTGTGCATCTGGGAGAGACAGAGAGCCATGCACAGAGAGAGGATATTCTAGAATTACTCAAGCACAAAGAAGGGTCTCCCAAATAGCAAAGGTGAGCAGGTGGAGGCAAGGGGCTGCAGGAAATAAAACTTCACACTTTATTGGGATTATCAGGGGAGGAATGCATTAGAAGGACCATACTGATCTTGATGAGTCTGTAAGAATCCAAGAACTTTGGTGAGCAGTATTAAGTTGGAAATATGAATAGTAAAGCCCACTCAAAATCCCCACCTGGGGATCAGAAATGTGGGCAAGTCCTGAGCAAACGAATGGTGCTTGGACCTGCTGGGTTAGAGGAGATCATCTGGGACGAGCTTAGATAATAAAGGCCTCACTGCTGTTCTGTGTGTCCTCACCAGCCACACACAGATCGTGGCTGGGGAGAATGATCAGTCACAAGAGCCATGGAACTGACCCTAGCCTCAGAGTGCTGGGTGGTGCCTAAGAGCCAAGCACAGACTGCTTGGAAGAGTGAGGAAGAGGGAAGAATGTCAAGTGCCCTTGAGCAGTCTGCTGACTTCTGCATCTTCCCAAAGTGCAGATAAAACAAACGGGCGTTGGTGCCACTCTCTTTTATGTAGAACATGACCAAACTACCCGATGGGAAATTTAATACTACATTTTGTTTCCTAACCCAGAAGCTGTAACATCAGGATATCCGGACTGTCTCAGTGGCAGTTGGTGATGTAGGAGAATAAGCTTTAGGAAACAGGACTGCAAAATGTCTTAACTCCTCTCTGATGAACTTCATTATATATGCGAGGGGGAATGAATAAACACCAGTAAGTTAGAACAACTTGGCAGATTCTTGTCAGTCCACTGATGGCTAGCTGGGGTTTTAGTTGACTTTTTTTTTTTTTTAAGTCAGGAAAACAAACAACGAAACAAAACAAACCCTCAGAGATGTACATGTGCCCAAGATGCCCTGTTAGTGAGCCACATGGCGGCTCCCACCGCCTACATGGTTCCCTGTTCCCTTGATTTCGTGTCTTCCTTATCCAAGGCTGCAATGAACCAGCAGCAAAGCATGGGGGCTCAGAAAATGACACCTTGCATTAACCTAACAAGGCAGCGTGGGTCACACAAGAACGTGCTGGCCGTTTATGATCTGCTGAAAGGTCCAGCATACACATCTCTGGTGCCAAAATACAAAAAGCCCTTTCAAGCTAATGGCATCTGGTGTAACTTCTAACTGCCAAATAGACTGTGTCCATGTTCATATCTTCTTCAGATTAGCAAATAAACTGGAATTGATAAATAAATTAGACTTTATTTGATAAACAATGCTTCCTGAGGCCATCTGTCATAAGATAACTCCACCTCCACCCTCTTGTTTTAGAAATAATGTCCATTTTAACCCCAAGTCATGAAGTGAAGAGGGGATGGATTGTTTTGGTGTAAACTGAAACTAGTTTGCAAGTTAGAATTAATTTACCTGGACCCAGAAAAAAGGCAGAGCTCGGGAAGGAACTTCTGTTTGAAGTTTGTTTTCCTTTCATGTAGATGTATGAGCGCCTGCATGTATGCATATGTACCAGGTGTGTGCATGGTACTCTAAGAACTGATGTTTCAACTATTGTTATGATTCTTAGCTAAGGATGATTTTGAGTCCCGATATGAAGCATCTGGCAATGCCTGTAGATATTTCTTGGAATCTATTGAGTGGAAGCCAATGGCATCACTAAAGATATATGAATACAAAGCAGAGATGTCTCCTACAGTAATGCATTACCCATCCTCAAATGTCAGCAGTATAGAACCCAAGACTCTCTGAGTCATTGTCTTTTGCTGGGACATGAGGAGGCTCTGTGGCAGGTGTGAAGTCTGGGTGAGGAAGGCAGAAGGAGAAAGGAAGAGGAACTGGAAGAAATACAGCCAGGAAGAATAAAAACAGCTATAACTCTGGCCGGGCATGTTAAAGTCAAGTGTACTTAGGGTTTCAGAAACGTTTTTATGTATGCTCTAAGTCTCGGCATTTCTCCAGGAAGGCCCTGTGGACCTTTGAATATTATCAATTTTACTTGAGAAATTTTAGTGATTATAGCATTCAATAGTAAGTACAAAATGGATTTATCCAAGTGATTCCTTTATCTACGAACCAACTAGCTTAAAAGAAAATTATGAAAATTTCAGGAAAGCAGATGGAACTGGGAAATATTATATTAAGTAAGGTAATTCATGCTCAGAGGGACAAGTACTGTTTGTTCTTCCTCATATGTAGATCCTAGCTTCTAGTTGCTAAATCGGTGTGCCTGAGCAGGAGTGAACATGGGTAAAGGCCAGGAGACTGGAAATGGGTGTGGGAGAAGACGTTCTAAGGGAAGGAAGTGGGGGGAAAATAGAACAAAGTGGAAGCGTGAAGCACTGAAGCCAAAGGGGTACAGTGAGGCGTAGGGAGATGAGAAGGGAGAGGGCCTGGGAGAATCAACCAAAATAAAATACACATAAAAATGTAATCTAGAAACAAGTCCCCTTGTAAGTTAGTTTTAAATAAGAACATAAAATTAAAATATTTTTAAAAAGAGAAAGTGAATATATAGATGATGGAGAGTAAAGAGTGTATGAGTAAGGAATTTTTAAAGAGAAAGTTGATCATGGACTGGACCTTATTAAATGAAGCAGTGATTCCCAGCTCAAATGACTTCTGTTCAGTTTTTATGAAAGACAAATTTCATTCACACTGAAGGTATAGTTAAATGCTAGGTGAATATTGCCTAATTGGATAACCTACTGGAGTGTATAACAGGGATGCTGTGTGCATTAGTTATGCATAATTGAATATAAATTAAGAGCAGCTTTTGCATATGCTTGCCAAGTAGTAGTTCAGAGAAGAACTATATTAATTATATCTAATTAATTCTAGGTGGCTTTCAGAAACACATGAACACTGATGCATTTCTATGACATTAAATTCTGCCTGAGAACTAATACCTAGCCCCTGGTTTTCTCCCATTTTTTGCTCAAATTGGAGTCATTGTCCACATTGCATTGGTGGACAGCCATAAATCCAGCATGCCCGTCTGCCAGGCACTTGGCGAGGGCATGGTGAGGTCTTTACCTGATGGAAATGCATTGCCCACAATGGGCTGATCATGAAAGTTGTGTGAAGTCAAAATTGCAGTTTCTTCAGTGTTACCCTCCTCTAGCATCACTGTCACTCAGGTATCTTCTGATTGTCTGTCTGAGTAGAAGAGAAAGATTGCACTCCTTCCCAAGAGGTCATCGTTTACTAAGAACATCCAATAGAAGCCATTTCAGGACCATGGCTTAAGTTGTAAATTCCTCTTTGGCAACATACTTCCCTCATTCTTGCTCCATTTTTCACCCCTCCAACATTTATTTGTCTTTGACATCATCAAGGTTCTTTTGATAGTTCCCTGGGCTTTCCTTAGTGAGCCATTCATATTGTGTTGTCTATGAAGGTGTATAATCTTGGCTTCTGTTAGTTTACAAACTGCACACACAGCCAGAATCAGGCCTAAGCCTCCCTCCCTCATATACTCCATAAGACAGCACTTGGTTGGTGTGATGCCTTCCCTACCTTCCCAGTGTCTATATAGAATTAAACCCATTAGATGGATCCATAAATATATGTATGCAAGTTTATTGTTAGAAGAAAATGAATTTACATTCCTTGTGCACTCACTATGCATATTACAGCACAACTATTTTTGTCATATGGCCTATTTCTCATAACAGTGTACCATTTGCTGTTATGCCTTGCTAATAAACGAACTTCTAGCTCATTCTTTTCTTTCCATCATATATTTTCACCCTTTCTGGATAAACATTTCGGTGATAGACAGGTCTCACATTGTTTTGTGAAAAATATTACAATAAACATCAAGGTGAACATATAGCAAGATCACATGTTAAAAACTTGCTAAAATTGGCCATACTTGTACAGGCCCTAAGTATACTACAAGTACGGTGTGTATCCAGAAAGTATAGTGAATAGAACTCTCTTTCAATGAATGTGGTCAGTTCCTTTCCCCTGGGAATGTTTCCTCTGTGAATTCATTGATCACCATATTCTATGGGACTCTCAAGCAGCAGGGTCCATGCAATAGAAAATGGACAGGGAATGCGACTTCAGAATTTGAGAGGGAAGGATCTTAGTTACCAGGAGTGATTTGTCTGACAAGAAGCAAAGAAGATTAAGTTGACCGTTAATAATGGCTGAATCTGTGGCAAAATGTTAGGTAGTAGTAGAAGGGAAGTCTTCATACTCATTAGGATCCTTCCAGATTTTTTTGTCTCCAGATTTTGCTTAAACTGTCTAGGGAGTTCTCTTTCAGATGTGACATTTTCCTCAACTCTCAAAACTTCAAATAGCTCTAAGTCCCCAAGAAGCTAAAAAGTACCACGTAAGATTACAGACTCTCAAGGAAAATAGGTCTATGGGCTCCATCACTTGGTAAGTGGGGGTCTGTAAATAGTTTACTTAAATTATCCAAAGAGTAATTCTTGATGTATTTCAGTACTTCAAACCATGGTTCTTCATTTCTGGCCAGATCTTGGGTGCAAATGGAGGTTCAGACAGAGCGGCAGTATGAATGGCAAGAGAGGTGGGTGGGGGTAAGATTGTGCAGCCTTCTTAATAACAAAGTGAGTATCCTGCACATGAGCCTTAAAAATCAGCCTATTTAATGAGATGTACCTCATTAAATGTACATATTGCTGAGAGATCATTTCCCCCATTAAAAAAAATATTCATTATATGGACTAGTAATAACCCCAAATAGCCTCCATTTTATTTCATTTAGAGCCATCAAAGGATGTATATGTAAATCCATGTTTTTGGAAAACTAAAAGGAAAATAATTGGGGGCACAGGGAGGGGGCTCCCTGTTAAAGAAATAAGGTAAGTCACCAGCCTCTGAAATTCTCCAGAGATTATTGGATATTTTCTAGATAGCTGTCGTTTGCCATCTTTCGATACTAGATAATGGAGATGGTTCAGTGCAGAAGCTGTAGGTGGAGGATCAAGAGAAGAAGGGAGGAACCGAGGAGGGAAAGAGTCAGCAGCTGTCTGTCCTCCTTGATGCCTTGTCAGTCAGCTCAGTAGAACTGGACCAGATGGTTCTGGATGGTGTCTGTTGGCACGGCCCTGTCATCCATCTGCACCAGAACTGTTTGAAATCTGCTGCCTCAGACCAAAGACTTTAGCCATACATTTCATACTTGGAAGGGAAGGGCTTTATGAAATGTGAGCTAAGCCTTTTGTTTCACTCCTAATTTATGTCCTCTGCTGACTCTTGATTCTTTTGGCTGCAGACTTAAAAATCTTTCCCCCTACATTTGTGGCTTTGTAGCAATAGCCAGAAAATAAGTTTAAACCATGATTAAAATGCCCTTCCTTTTGGAAAAGAAATTGAAACTTGGTGTATTGGCTGCACAGCAATTCCCAAAGTAGATCCACATGAGAATGAGGAGATTATTCAGGTTGGAGGTCATCCTGTTGGGGTTGGTGTGCCAAACTTCACTCTTTATAGCCTCTGAAAGACATGTCTTATAATTTGCTGGATTTAATTAATAAACATTTAAAAATCAATCACCATAATAATCATTTTATAGTTATAGTATAGTCACCATAGCACAGGAGAAGTTGATTTTTGTGAAACTTAAGTATCCAGTAATCAGAATGATGAGTGATGGGAAAGAGAAACAGTAGACAGTGTTTGGAAAAGCATTGCTGTCAGTGATAGGTGACATTTGCCTTGGGGATTAATGCCCCATTTTTTTTTTTAAGTAATTCACATACCCTTCATAATGTAGAAAGAATTGTGGGGTTGCTGGGTGAGGCAAGCCTTGCAAGAATCAAACCAACCAGCAGCATGGTTTCAGCCTCTGTTTAGTGCTGTGCTTCCTTTGTGTCTGCTCAGAGACATTTCTTGCTTTTGAGTCTTTCTTCACTTGAGCTTGACTGCACTGGTGCATCGGTGTGCCAAGGCAGTGCCATGCACAGGGTCTGCCTGGGAATGTAGCCATTGAGCTCTCTTCCCAGCCCTCCACATGTACATTTTAAAACATAGATACTTGGATTTCAGTGTATATGTGAGAATATATTAATTACATTTTCTTTGGAATGCTAATGACTGTGGCATAAGACCTCATTATGCTAATAGCTGTCCTTTTATGAGCTTACTTAGAGAGAATACAGATCTGTTTCAAGGCAGCATCCCAGAGAAGTTAGGTCTCTATCTTTGGTTCTCTAACAGCCTCCCAAATTGCAGCCAAATCTTCATTCACCAAGCAAGTATTTCATTTTATTTTCAGTAAAATTGATTTCTTACCACAGCTCTTTATATTGTCATCAATGATGTACTACTCAACTTCATTTATTAAGGCTCTATTGTATTCAATCTAAATCTTTCCTCCTTAAAAAAATGACAATAAAGGAGACTGGAGAGGTGGATTAATGGTTAAGAGCACCAGGTTCAACTCCCAGCACCCACATAGCATCTCACAATTGATTGTAATTTCAGTCTCAAGGGAACTAATGCCCTCTTCTGGTCTCCGTTGGCACTAGGCACGCACATGGTGTACAGAAATATATGCAGGCAAAACACCCATACACATAAAATCAGTAGATGCAATTTAAAAAATTTAATGACAATGTATAGAACTTAAGGCTCTAAACATGAATATATTGGAGGGACCATGATGGGAATGAACAAAAAGGCCACTGACTCCTTCTAGGACAGAAAGTGATTCAACTTCCCACTAAGGGAATAGCCACAACCTTGGACTGAATCACCTGCAACTTGGAAACAGCAGTTCCTACTTTTGAGTCTTTGGATATTTTAAGGTATTTCTACTGATCCAGATATTCTTATTGCGTGGAGTTTCTTTTTACCTAAATTTTGGATTATTTAAATTAAAATTTTAGATTATTTTGGCATTTCAGGAATCTGAGATTACTTGGATAATCTGTAGAAAGATGAGTTCATCTCTCCTGGAAAATGCATGTACACATGGGCCTGCCAAATTCACACAAATTTTTCACAAGTATTCTTACATGTATTTAGTGTGTGTGTATGTGGGGGAGCACATTGCATGTCCTTATGTTTAAAAAATGGTAAGTCAAGTACGTCTATAATCTTTCTGTTGAGTGTTATTTACAGAAAATAGTACTAAGATTCAGAAAGCACCCTGGGTGTCTGAGCCACTTTATTCTTTAAGGAGATAGTTATCTTTGCTTAATGTCTTTATTAGTTTTTGCAGCTACCAATAAACATTTCAAATCATTTCAGATTTCTTGGCATATAGTTATATTTTTCTCTTACCCAAACCTACGATTTGTTGGTAGCATAACACATTTTATAAAAATATATTAAGAACCTTAAGTTTCTTTAGATACAGCTGTCATGTGTCAAAATACAATTCTCAAAGCATTAAACACAGTTCTCATAAACATGGCCACTGAGCAAATGCCGAGATTTCATTTAGCTCAGCCGGCGAGTTGACAAAGCCAGCTGGAGATCTGCATCGATAGCTTTAGAAATCAGCTGCATAAAGATCCATTTTTTGTGACAGCCTGGAGGGAGGCCAGTGACTCCTCTATCAGTTCTTTGATTTATAGAATCTATTTGAGCAGAAAACTGTCTAGATCTGGCTTCTGGTGGTAAAATGGATCTCTTTTGCCCTGCCAAAACCCGTGGTTCCTCGCCATGCACCAGACTCATCTGAATGGCTTGTGGAGCAGATTGCACCCCGCTGCAGCCTTCTGCAGAGCTGCAGTCTCTGTTTCTAACAAGCATTCGCTGGTGCTGCTTGCTGTTCCTAGGTTGCTTTGCCTAAAGACTGAGTGAGGCAGTAGAGGCGGGAGAGTCTCCCTCGGGAGGAAGTCCAGGTGGCCTCTGATGGGCTCTTGTCATTTCTCCGGTACCATTTCCATTTTCCTTCCTTGTCTCATCAGAATACACCGGGCCATCCACACTTGGCTTCCATTGCCAAGTCTACCTCAGTCTCAGCATATCTGCCTTCCACGGATGTTTCCTGTAATTGAAACTTTTATATCTTCAAGAACAGTCAAGTCCCCTGCATCGCCCCCACGGAGGCCTGCTCGCCATTCCTTCTGCCATTTCTGTCAATGAGTTCAGTTTTCCTCCAGCCGTTATTAGAAGGCTCCAAGATGTGTTGTTGTAAACTCTAAGCACCCCTCCCCAGGAATCATTAGTGAGCCCCTCTTCAGAGGGGTGCTTCTTAACTTTTGCACATCTGGAAGCATGAGGAGACAATCCCCCCCCCCCCCCCCCCCCCACGTTGCCAGGCCCCAGTGTGCTCTTCTGTCCCTGTTGTTTACTCTCTTGACAAAAGTAAAGAAGACCTGGAGGACACCAACAGACTTGCTAATGGACTAGGGGCCCCCAACCCTAGACAAAGAACTCAAGGCAGCCAAGGAATGCCCAGAGCCTAAGAAATAGTTGGCTCTGTGTATCAGCCCTCAAATTGGTTATCTAGTACCAAATGGTCATTCCTGAAATTATATACCTACAAGTAACATTATGTGCATTGAACAGATTATATGTATCATTAGTTGAAGAAAAAGAGGCCAGAGGCCATGAATTTAAGAGAAAGCAGAGAGGGGGAGCTCATGGGAACAGTTGGAGGGAGAAAAGAGAAAGGGGAAAATGATAGAATTATCTTTTCATTGTGAAAAATTAAAAGAGTAAAAAAGCAAAACCTTCAAAACTCCAAGGAAGTGTGAAGACTCAGAATGTTAACTCAGGAAGGTGGGGGTACTCTTGGCACTCTCTGGGAAGATTCTGAAGGATTGATTTCTAGGGTTGATCAAATGTGTACCTGGGAGTGTCCCTGGAGAGGGACAGGATGCACGTTTCAGGAGTTTGGCAGGGCAAAGAAGGGCTGACTAAAAAATGACTAAGAAGATGAAATGGGATCGATTGAGGGACATTTGCTTTTAGAGAGAGGAAGCCATTGCAGAGAGAATGACGAGTTCAAGAGTAGCAGAGTAGGTTTTAATAATCTGACAGAAAGGAAGCTTCTTGGGAAGATGGAGGTGACTAGAAAATGCTTAAATTTGGAGAGGAAATATTTTAATCTCAAACTAGAGGAAAGAATGCATTTATATCAGATGGCCTTTGGATCAAGTAAGATTAAGTATTGGCCGTCTTTGCAGCGAGACTCCTAGAGAATGCGAAGGTAGAGGTGCACATTGCTAATGGGTCAGTGGGGGACAGACAAGTTTCCCAAAGGACATCCTGACGCAATTATTCTTTCCTTTCCTACCATCCTGCAGTCTTGGATGGGAAGGGCTAAGGGCAGAGAGACAGACCCAACACAGCACAAACTGGGGTTTCTTTCTGCATACTACCTGCTCCCCAAGTCCCCTGGAGACCCACTACCTATACATGGCTTCTCATGTCTCTTACATGCTGTAAGTCCTGTCTGACTGGTGGAGGAAGTTCAAACCTTTCCCATTTTTATCTTTTATACATACAGAGAATGAAACATAATTCAGGCCACTTCTCCATTTTACGAAGGGCAAGAAAGTAATGCACTTTCTCCAGCGGAAGTGAGCCTCCGCGTAGGTCCCTTCTCACTCTTGGGCGCAACAGTGGAATCTCTCCTGGAACTTTTGTGTGGGAGTTTGTTCTTTGCTCTAGTATTTTCTTGTGAAAAGACTGATTACCTCCCAGTGTGTGGAGTGGAAGGAAGGGGAGACGGGGCAGCCCCTCCTGTCCTTCAAGTGGAGCCATGAGAACTTGTGTGTCTCTTTCCAGGACCAAGAACCCTCCTTTCCCAGGGCGCTCTCAGCTCAGAGGTTGTCCCCTCGGTGGTGCTTCCTAGATGGTGAGTGTTTGGGGACCTGGCTGGGCTTGAGCTGGGGGGGCAGCAGGACACGGTATGACTGGCACAGCAGCTCTTCACAGAGTTTGTTCACAAAGCCTTCCTGTGATTGCCATTTACATTTCAATGATGTAGACTTGCTGATGTCACTGGACCTTTCCTGGAGTAATTTCCCTCACAGCACCTCAGCATCAAATTGTTTAAACTGACATTTTCCCTTTATCATTTAATGTTATCTTTTTCCTAACCATCTTGAGTGCCTACCTCAGATTACTGTGGGCCAGAGGCTACAGTCTGTAATCACAAAATGGATACTAATTCCTGAATTATTTCCATACCTTGGAATGTTCATATTAGTTTTATAAGGCTGTCACTTCAGTATAGTACACACATTTGTGAGAAACTGAGAGTTTCACTTGTATCTGTAACTTTTCTGCTGAGTGTGACCTATTGCACACATAATGGGGTTAGTTACCATGTGATCATTTAATGAGTCTGCTTGCCATCTCATGCATTTTTCACTTTCCTAGATGTTGAATTTCAATTTTCCACCTAATTATCTATACTGCAATACATCTTCATCTCTATACATTCCTGCTAGCACCCAATGCAGCTGGCTGAAGTTTCTATTGTCTGCAATGGAGACATAGTTTCCTTGATGATACCTTTTTGTTTATTAGTGTGTCCATCTGAGAAGATTCAGGGGGTAGGGGTAGAGTGGATATGGATTAGTGCACAAGGTCACTTTGTATCTACCAAATCTAGCACACATCAACCAGGACACAGGCTTCCATTCCTAACTCAGCTGACCGATTACTTCCCTCCAATTCCTGTCAATCTATAGCAGTGGGAAGCACAATCATTTCTCACTCCCAGAGTTGCTCACAGGGAAGCAGTATGTATCTAAGGAAATCAAGAAAGTATTTACACAAGTCATTACGTTCCATATATAGGCTTAGATAAAACTGTATTATGGATCATGGTTTTAGCTATGAAATTGTTTTTGCTATATGAGAGTTCTATCGTAAACCTTTCTTCATTGTTTTGAGTACTTGTTTTTAATTTTTTTAAGTAAGTACACAAAACGATATATTTATGTACTAAAGAATCGTTTATGATTAATTCTTGGTTGACATCAAGGCTGAAGTCATAGCTGAAAGAAGAGAGAAGGAGAAGTCCTACTTGGACTGTGTGCTTTGGACTTAGGTTTTTAAGCAGGACTTTGATTCTCTTATTTCTAAGTCCAGTTTCCTTCAGAGAGTTAGTTACTTTTTTCTTTTTTAATTGAAAATAGATTCTTCTCTCATACAATACATCCAGACCAGGTTTCCCTTCCCTCCACTCCTCCATGCCCCACCCCCACCTATTCTCTCCCTGGATCCACTCCCCCTCCATCTCCTATCAGAAAAGAATAGGTCTCCAAGGGACAACACCAAACACAACCAAAAAAGATATAATAAGATAAGGCAAAAACCCTCATATCGAGGCTGGACAAGGCAACCCAAGAGGAGGAAAAGAGTCCCAAGAGCAGGCAAAAGAGTCAGAGATATACTCCCTTCCACTGTTAGCAAAACACCAAGCTAACAGCCATAACATATACACAGAGGACCTGGCTCAGGTCCCTGCAGGCCTGTGCTTGCCACTCCAGTCTCCATGAGTCCATATGTGCCTTGCTGAGTTGATTCAGTGGGCCATGGTCTCCTGATGTCCTCCATCCCCCTCCAACTTATGCAATCCTTCTGTTTCCTCTTCTGCTGAATTCCCTGAGCTCTGAGGGGAGAGACATTGGAGACCTCAGATTTAGATTCTCTGCCTTCATAATGTCTGGCTTGGGTCTCTGTACCTGCTTCCATCTGCTGCTGGAGGAAGCCAGAGTTATTTTTTTTTTTAAGTTTATGATTATGAGTAAATATTTGCATCCTTTTCCCTGTTATGCTCTATATTTTTATTGCTTTTGGTCTGATTTGTAAAAACTCTCATATTTGGGCTCTGTTAGATTTAAGTAAGGAAACACATAGTTTTTTGTTTTTTATTAAGAAGAATCAGTTAGCTTCAAAAACACCCTATGTTTTACTTCAGGACTTTTCTTTTTCAAATCACAGATGCATCCCAATCTCATTTAAAGATTGCTTAAACATTAATCTTTGCTTTGTCATTTGGCTTCCTTCAGACCTGTCTCTAGGGGCAGAGTGTGGGAGGGAAATGATGTCTTTTCGGCCATATGTGGTCTCTGGCCTGCATCTTCAAGTTGTTTTCCAAAATGAGAGTCACATTCCTGGGACGTCTATCTGACTACAATTTCTTTTCTAGGTTTATTTATTTAATAATATATTAAGCCTTCCCCTCTGTTAAAGCCCCATGCTAATTCCTGGAGACAGAAGAGAAGAAATGAAAGCGAACCCTTTAAAGATGCAGGCTTAGGCCTCATAGTCAGCTTTGAAGACAGTCTCTCTAAAGGGTGTAAGCAAAATGACAGTGGACATGGGGTTTAGGAGCAGCAGACTGTCTGCTGTAGGCGGTTGGGATGGAGGAAAGTTTTGTTATGGGGAGCCCACCAGAGATGACCACTCAGACACAGTATGTATAGCCAATTGAAAGTCTTTATTCCAGTCAACTGGGACTACACTCAGGTTGTTCAAGACCTAACTATAGCCCCGAGTGTCCAGAGCACAGGGCTTTTGAAGGCCAAAAACCACATCCTGGTGTCTCAATCAGCAACTGCAGGTAGGACTGTGTGTAAGCAAGCAATTTGGCAGAAGCAAAGATAAGTAGTTAGCCAGAGGTGGGAGTTCTGTACAAGCAAGCAATTTAACAGAAACTAAGATAAGTTAGCTAGGGCATCTTGACCATGGGTTCCTAGAATGGAGTTAGGTAATTTTCCATGGATTCTCCATCAAGGAGATCGAATTCTAGTGAAGCCTGAAATGGCCTCAGCAAGAATTCGAGATGGATGGACCCCTGCACTGTTTGCGCTGTCGCAGTTTCACGGAGACGGAAGCATTTAAATTATTGTTTAAGCATAAGTGAGATGAAGGTAATAGTGTGGCTGGGAGGGCTGAGGAGCGTTGGAAGAGCAGTGGACAAAGCATGGAAGTGATGGTTTTTCAGTAATTGATTAGGGACTGGCCACCTCTGTAACGTGTTTGTTACAAAGGTTTTGATTGATAGCGCAGCAGAAAGGTGTACATCTGACGACAAGCATGAATGACTCTAAATGCCCTGTATATTTTTTTTTCCCTTAGCAACTTCTGCTGACCGCTTTTATCGAATAGACAGATCTCAGGTAAGTTCTTTCCAGCTTATTTATGAAAGTGAACCATCTCAAGTCTGTGCACTTACTATGTTGGTAGCTAGTCTCACAAATTTTGCTAATGAAAAGATTAAAGCATTCCCAGATTATAGGATACTGTTTATAATCTAAGCCACAATGCTTTTTCTCTGCTTTTGTCTTATGACTCATGGGCTCAATGAAATGGATATTGAAAGTAGATAATAACTTAAATTACAACTATTATCACAGTCCTACACTCTTAAGTTTTCATTTACATGGTACTTATACTGGCCAAAGTAAAGGTTATACTTTTTAAATGCATTTTTGTTTAGCTGGTATATATGTAGACAACTTAGATTTTCCCCCATATTTAATAATGAGGGAAAATTATGTTTCTCCAAGTCTAAAAACTCCTCCCACTATTGAGATTTTCCTGGAAAAATACTACACAGTGTTTAACCCATTGAAAACCAACTCTTTCTTAACCATTGCCACTTAGCCTTGGCTACATCCTGGGGCAGAAGTCTGAGCTGTCATGTCCTTGTACTAGACCAGATGGCATGTCGCATGCCAGATCTTATAGCATCTGGGAAGAAGCAGGGGAAAGGTCATTTCTGGTTCCATCTAACAAGATTCTGGTCAGGTGCGACTCCTAAACCAGGGTGGTTCATCTCTCCCATTGTCCTCTACCTGCCACTCTGTTAATTTAGGGAGGGATGGCAGATGCTCAAGCTTCTGGTGAAACCATGGAATTCTTCGGTGTGTCGCACAGTTCATTCCTTATTCTGAGGGTGGTGACGTCAACACCCTGACAGGCTTGTTTTCTCTCCCTTAGGAACATTTGCACTTTGTGATGGAGATTTCTCACGATGAGATTTTTATTCTGGACCCAGATATGGTGGTGTCACAGCAGGCAGGGACACCTCCAGGAATGCCTGACCT
>CABHPQ010174330.1:0-37966 GCA_902168405.1 Peromyscus aztecus
CTCTCTCTCTCTCTCCCTTCCTCCCTCCCTCCCTCCCTCCCTCTCTCTCTCTTCCTCTCTCTCTCCACTTTCCATCTCCCTTTCTCTCCCTCCCTCCTTCCTCTTCCCCTTCCCCCTTCCCCTACACCTTCATTTTCAGCATATGATTTAGAGATCTAAATTACAATTCAATTGAGCCAGAATCTCAAGTAAAGGTCACCTTAATCTCTCCCTAGTCTCTGTCCTTTGCTCTTCAGGAGCCCTATGCTTCCTCAACCTCAGTTTTTCTCCATGTTTCCTGGATTATCTGGTAAAATGCCCTCTGCACTAGGTCAGGATGACTGGGATTTCCAAAGGTTGCTCATATTAAACCAGCCCAGCCAATCCCAGCTATAGGTTGTTAGGTTTTGGTAGAGGACTCTGTGGAAAGTAGATGCCAAGGAGTTTGGGGGTTGAAGGTCAGCTTCCCCAGGAGATGCATTTGAATGCCTGAAGCTTTTGTGAGGACTGTCCACTGTGACTTCACTATTAGCTGTTCAGAACAGCTATGCAAGTGGGAATAACCATCCTCAGGACCAGCAGAGGCCACTGAAGGTTCTATCCCAAGATGAGGATGTTGCCACTGGCTGGCAGGTTGCTCATGCCAGTGTCAGTGGCTTCATGCCCATGTGCATATGATCAGCATGAACGAGACTCAGGGAGTTATTACTACTACTAATAAAATGAGGGTATGGGGTTGGGAGGGAGCTGGGCTGGGTGTTCTGGGAGGAGTTGGAGAAAGGAGATTGGGAGGTAGATATGGTAAAAGTATTTTGTATACACATATGCAATTCCCAAAAATAAATGTAAAATATTATTGTTAAAATGCAGCCATGCCTGGCTTCTTTGGGCGGGGATTTTCCCTCAGGTCCTCATGCTTGCAAAGCAGGCACCCAGGCCCATGGAACCATTTGCTCAGCAGAATTGACACTCTGTAGTTGATGGATTTGCTTTTTTATATCCAGTTTAAATGGCATCAAGACTGTTGGAATCATGTAATTGAATATCAATTGACAGATCTTTTTATCTTCTCAGGAACATACTCTAATCCTGTCACCATGGTGATGCTTTTGTACTTTTTCTGTAATTCTGTCATCTTTTCTTTGTACAGGTTGAAGTTTTATTCTTAGTTACAAACAAATTTGCATCTTGCTAAGTTGACCTTTCTAAGATGTACAGACTTTTTCTGGGGATCTGGAAACATAGCTACTCACCCCCAAGACTGTACCAAAAACAGAAACAAACTCTTCCACATAACTGCATCTTGGAGAACCAGTGAGGTTAACTGGGGTTACTGACAGGAACATGGACTGCACATGAGCAGCCATACCGCTGAAGGAAAGAGCTCTCTCCTAGCAACCACTAGCTGCATATAAATCCCTCAGAAGGGGTCCTTTCTGCTCCATGATAAATGTTAATGGGCCCAATCTTGTGCAGGTCTCCAGAAGGGTAATCAAAAGGATAATGGCCGCATCACCCATGAAGGACAATGCATGGTTTTTAGATGATGGTTTTATGGTCTTAAAGTATTTCTCCCAATAGTGCTACAACTTTCCTAGCTTCCTACGATTTGTCCAGGGTGAATCTTTTTATTTGCTTGGTTTGGGGTGTGCTTTTCAACAGGCATTCTCTCATGTGTTCCTATCAAATTTGCCAGGTGTTTAGCTAACATTATTTTGTGGTTTTGCAGATGATGATGTTTCCAGGGGAGAGGTTTTTTTATTATTGTTTTCTAAGTCAGTAAATCCAACATTTAGGCGTTCTATTTTTGTTGCTAGCTAATTGCCCCACATTTGTAGCATGAATATCCTAAACAGGGACTGATGTCGCTCATAAGCTCTATTTTTCTCCCCAAACATCGAAGAGTCTTAGATTGCTTTTCTTGCAGTTATCTACCCTTTACTTTATACCAAGTTACTGGCTAATGTATATTATCTATTAAAATTATAACTCTGTACAGCTAATGCTCATTTATATTTCCTTAGGTTTACCCACTCGCATTGTCACCATAGTGCATATTCCCATCCTCCCAAAAGGGAGTCTCTTATTTTCCTCTCAGAAATAAATACCTCTCTCTCTCTCTCTCTCTCTCTCTCTCTCTCTCTCTCTCTCTCTCTCTCTCTCTCTGTATATATACATATATGCAAGTATATGCTAATGGTAAGTATTTTTTTTCAGGAAATTTGTTTTTCCTTTCTGAGTGTTTAAAAAACCTTTTTCCTTCTGATGTCCTGAACTTCATTATAACGCATGGACCTAAATATAGTTTTGTCTACCCTTCACTGGGCTCCGAAGGCTTCCTGAATCTGACATGCTCATGTCTTCTTTCATTTCTGAGAAAATTCCATGCACTTAGTGGAGCATTTCTCCATTCTCTCCATCCTGTTCTTCCATCACTCTAATCATCAGCATAGCTGAAGACACAGTCACAAGAAGCTCCAGATTTGGATTCTGTGCTTTAGCAAGTCCTGTGTATCAACCTGCACACCACACACACACACACACACACACACACACACACACACACACTCACACACACCACACACATACACACACATTCACACATACATACACACACACACACACACACACACACAGGAGCACATGAGAATATGTAAGAATTATTGTCACTAGGGATTCCATATTCAATGCCAACATGGTGTAACTTACAATTACATATCTGATCTTAAAATTAATGCCATTTAGTCATCAAGAAACCTTTACGCATCCTTAGAGAAAAAAAGCAATTTGCCTAGGACCACATCTGGATCCATGGCCCTATCACAGCTGGGGTCTGTACTGATGTCCGTGGCCCATTGTTGCCACCAAAGACCACACAGATGCCCAAGGTCTGGGCTTCAACCTATGGCCCTGAGGACGTCCAAGGGACATGGTGTCATCTGGGCCAGCTCTGCTGCCAAGGGCCATGTCTGGGTCCATGGCCCTGCAGCAGCCAGGGTCTGAGTTGATGTCCATGGCTCCTGCTACCACCAAGGGCCGTGGGGATGACTGGGGTCTGGTCAGCCACCTGAGATCAGGTCGGTGTCTGAGGACCACGACATTGCTGAGGTCATACTGATCTGGGTGACCTGAGGCCATGGAGGCATCCAGGCCCAGCTGCTGCCTAGGGCCATGTCTGGGTCCTGCAGTGACCAGGATCTGGGGTAATATCCATGGATCCTGTTACTACTTAGGGCTCTGCAGATGCCCAGGGTCTGGTCAGCCACCTGAGACCATGTTGGTGCCTGAGGACCTTGCTGCCACCATGGTGATATCTGGACCCAAGCTGCTTCCGAGGGCCATGTCTGGGTCCCTGGTCTTACTGCAGCTGTGGGCTGTGATGATGTCTGTGTCTATGTTAGCACAGGGAATCATGGGAACCATGCTGTGAGCCGGTCCCACCCTTCACTGGCCCTAGGATAGCTGGCCCAGCAGCAGGAGAGCTGGTCTTGCCAGGCAGGGAAGAGCCTCACCCTCCAACCTCCCCCATTCCCCAACCCCACCACCCCCTCACCCCTCACCCTCCCACACTGGAGAAAGATATCCCTACCCCTCACTACAAAGCATGCACCTCACCTGGGCAACACTCTAGAACTGACCCTGTAGTTGGGATGCAAATGAAAGGGCTCTGAGGGTGTGAGAACAGAAAAGTTGACCACCATCCCCCCCCAACTACCACGTGGTGATATGAGTGAGAGACAGATGCCCTCCCCCCCTCACCCATAACCACCTGTTGCAGGTGAGAGAGCTGACCCTGGAGTGGGCAAGCTAGCCCCAATGCTCACTGCAGTACACAAGACTGCAGTACACAAGAAAGCGGGCTCTGTAACCCGTCTAGACAGCACACTAGAGCTGACCCTCTTGTCCAGCCCTGAGGTCATGGGAGCAGGAGAGTTGACTCCACCACCACCTCCTGTATACCCTCTACAGCAATCGGAAGAGAGGGCCCTGCACCTTGCCTGGGCAAAACAGTAGAGCTGGCCCTGGTGGTGTGAGTGTGGGCGACCTGGATCTGAGGACCTGAGAGCAGGAGAACTAGCCCCGCCCCTTGCTTTAGGCTGATTTGGGTGAGCTAGCTGAGGCAGTGCTGGAGAGCTCACCCAGGTAGTAACAATGAAGGAAAGCTGGTGGGCTGACCAAACCCAGCTGTTACCCAGGCCCAGAACCAAGGCTATGAGTAGGCCCACCCCAACATCCACCTCATCTGTTAACTGTTGGGGCAGGTGAAGGAAAGAATCTACAGATCCAAAACAGCAGGATCTCCACAACACAGGGCAACAACAGGATATCCAAGAGGAATCCCAGTAAGAACCCTTTATCAGTGGCCCAGCAGAAGCCAGAAACCCCAAGCCAGACCAATAACTTGTGACAATGAACATTTGCAAGTAAAGAGGAATGGACTAAAGGGTAAACTGTGTGACTCTACCACCCACAGTACAGTTTCCACAAGATTATTCTCTTGTTCCTTTGTTGTTTGTTTGGTTGGTTTTTCTTTTAAATTTGGTTTTGTTTCAGGGGCTAGGTTGCAAGGACAGAGGGCAGATGCGAGGGGATGAGGAGATAAGTGGGATTGGAATGCATGATGTGAAATTTACAAAGAATCAATAAAACTTTAAAAAAAAAGAAAGGAAGGAAGAAGAAAAGAAAGAAAGGAGAGAATGAAAAGAGAGAAAAGGAAAGAAAAAAAAATTAAGTTGAACTGTCATGAGTTTCTGTGGGTTGCACAGCAGCCATCATCAACACTATGTGGTACAGGCTAGTACACAGGGTTTGAGTGTGGAAGACAGAGGTGACAGAAAATTTACATGATTTTCCACGCCCCTTTCCTTCAAGAATGGATACAAAGGTTTCTTTCATTGCACAGCACATTCCTTAGGACTATTAACACCTTAGGACTATTCTCCCTTGTTCCAGACATGGTTTCTACGTACCTAGCAGTGCCTGGGCAGCACCATTTGCACACGGCGGTGGAAGGACACCTACGAACATTTTTGTGTATGGATGTTAATTTTATGTAGTGTCTTGACTGGGATAAAGGATACTCAGATAACTGTTCAAGCAGTATTCTGCGTGTATCTGTGAAAGTTTAGAAATTACACCAGCTCCCCTCTGCTCCGGCTCATGACTGCCAAGACTCTCAGGCCTCTGGCCTTGAACAAATTATACCATTGGTTTTTCTTTTTTTCTTTTTTTTTTTTTTTTCTAACTAATAAACAGCATGTCATGGGACTCGGAGACTTCACAATCCCAGCCAAAGTGGTTAGTAAATCTTTTTTATGTATACTTCTGTTTAGGCTTCTACCACTTTCTATGGATTCTTGTCTATTGGGAACTCTGACTAATCAATATATTATTCTTCATTTATACCTATATGTGTAGATAGACCAGCCCTTTATATCACTTTACTGCTTAAGGAGGGGGGATTATATAAGCAATGTGGAGGGGTCAAGATCATGATAGGGAAATCTACAGAGACAGCTGACCCGAGCTCCTGGAAGCTCAGGGACTCTTGACAGACAACCTGAGAGCCTGCGTGGGACGGACCTAAGTCCTCTGCATGTGGGTGACAGTTATGTAGCTTGGTCTGTTCGTGGCCCCTAGCAGTGGGACCAAAATCTGTCCCTGGCACATGACCTGGCTTTTTGGAACCTATTCCCTATGGTGGGATGACTCGCTCAGCCTTGATGCAGGGTGGGGAGGAACTTAGTCCTGCCTCAATTTGAAATGCCGTGCTTTGTTGACTCCCATGCCTTACCCTTTCTGAGGAGTGGATGCAGGTGGGGGGGGGTAAGAAAAGAGATGGAGGAGGGAATGGGATAAGAGGAGAGAAAGGAAACTGTGCTTGGTATGTGAAGTAAATAAAAAAATAATAATATCACTCTAAGAAATAGTGAATCTCATTAGTGAAAAAAATCATCAAACTTAGTTAAAATGTTTAAACATTCATCTACAATAACAGTAAATAATCACATATGACCTTATTGATATGTCTAAATATATTATAAGCTTAATAATATCTCAAGATGGGGAGTTTTCTATTTCCAAATTTTATAATCATTTCCAGACTTTAAATTTCTCAAGATGGAGAGTTGCCTAAGGACAAATTTTATGTCTTATTTTTATTAATAAACTAGTGAACCTTTGAAATAAATAAAAGAGAAATAATTTTGTGGACCTATTACAATTCATAGATTATGTATACATTTATATATCATGCATCCAAAGTATTTAGCTCATAAACAAAAACTCAAGACAAAGCAATAATTTATTTTCATCATGCTTGATAATCTGCCAACATCTAGTCCTATGAAAGTCATAGCTCCACATATTTTTGTGTTGCTATAAAGATGCTTTCTGTGCAAAAAAATCAAGGCATATATTGTTTAATAATAAACCTGTTAGCTTTCTTAAGAAATTTAATGTATTTTTGGGGCCACACAAATGTATGTTAGATAAGGTAATTATTTGGTGTTCTTCCAAAGCAGTTGATAGAAAAGAAGATTATTTTCTGAAGTGGTAATAAGTACGTTTATGGTTTATGATCTCCTTCATGGCTCTAATACCCCCCTTCTATTAACTCTAGAGTCTCTTTTTAATCTAGAAGTTCTATTTGACTTCAAGTCTGTTATTCATTTTGATCCTGATTTTTGACTAAGTGGGAGAATTCCCCCTGCCAAAAAATAAGATTGAAAACGTAATGGAGTCATGCTATTTGGTGGCCCATGGTAGCAGCATACAGTGTAAAGCGCCCAAGTGTTACACCTCCTTAGTCTGTATCACTGCATTGGTTTTCTTACCTTGCTTTGACCAAAATAACCAAAAGACTTAAGGAAAGGCTAACTTGTGGTTTCAGAGGGCTTCAGTCTGTCGTGAGGAAGGGATAGCAGAGCAGCACAGCTCATGGTATAGAAGGTGTGATGATGTGACCAAATGTTTACATCATTGGAGACCAGAAAGCGAGATAAGAACTTGTGGCCTGCCATTCAAAGCCCGCCCCTGCTGACCTACTTCCATCTTCTAGGACCCATCCCCTCCAAAGTTCCCATAACTGTTCAAAATAGGACCACCAGATAGGGGACAAGTGTTCATGAGTTCAAATTCATATTCATATTCAAATCATAACAGTCATTTTTTTGTTTTGATTCCTTAAAAAAAGTGTTCTTGTTGACTGGCTGTCTTGTGTGATATTGAAGACCTAATTTTATTATTGTCTCTCAACCAAGGCAATTTGCTCCCTCGTGCTTTGTCTCAGGCCATGCCCTCTTTGTTCTGGGGGATTTGTTGCTGGGATCCGATAGGCTTAGACTGGTTTCTACCAGATGCTTCTGCATACCTACCTGCCATCTTGCCATAAACATGGTAGGATTATAAAGATGCTTTCACATCTGGCTTTATGTGGACACTGGAGGTCTACTATCAAGTCTTTATGCATGCTGGGCAAGAGCTGAGCCATCTCCTGAGCCCCCATACATTTCTTTCCCATGATGGATTTGTATGTGCTAGTGTATTCATTGTATGAACTAATGGGTTTCTTTTTTGCATTTAAAAAAATCTATACTTTTATTTTGTATATGCATTAGTATACAAAATAATGAGTTTCCCTATATTTTCATATATATGTATACACATATGTATATTATTATACTTTACATATATTTGCTCCATTCATATTGCCTCTCTGTCCAGTGTGTGTGTGTCTGTGTGTGTGTGTGTGTGTGTGTTTCACTCTGTATTTTGCACATGAGAGACAATGTTTGATATTTATCTCTCTACCCCATTACTCTCTCTTATCCTCCTTTGTAATATACCCTTTCCACTCTATGTTTGGGGCTTCAGTCTAGATTCTACATTGAGAGAAAGCATGCAATAATTGTCTGAGTCTGTCTTATTCACTTATATTGGCCCCCAGTTTCAACTACATTCCTGCCCATTTCATAATTTTCTTCTTTACATCTGAATCAAAATTCCAGTGTGGTAAGTCATACTTGCTTCAATCTGTCCCTGTTGATGAGCATCTAGGTTACTTCCACACTTTGGCTTTTGTGACCAGTGCTCCAATACACAGAGACATATGTTTGTTTATGGGTTACATACATGTATCTCTGTGGTATGTTGACTCAGATTCCCTCAGGTATATACCCAGAAGAGGGATAGTTGGACCATATGGTAGCTCTACTTTCATTTTATGAGGTACTACCAAACTGCTTACTGTAGCCCCTCCCATCACCAGTGCCCAAGGCTTCTCTTCCCCACATTCTCACCAGCATTTCTCATTTGTTTTTATCAATAATAGCCATCGGGACTGTAGTAAGATGAAATGTAGTTTAACTTTGCATTTCCCTGAGGACTAGGGATGTTCAAATGGTTTTCATGTATTTATGACTATTTGTATTGGTTTTTTTTTTGTTTTTTTTTTTAGAATTTTACTTACAATTCAGATTTGATGTTTTGGCTTTTTGTTGTTAAATTATTTCTGCTTGTTTTCTAGATATGTGTTCCCCATCCCATGTAGACTTGGCCAAGATTCCTCCCATTCTGCAGGCTGATTTCATTCTTCTGTTTCCTTACTTCCTTTGGGAATGTCACACAAACCTGCTTGTCTGTTCTAACAACTGGGGTTTCTTTCAGAAAGCCCCTCTCTGTGCCTACATCTAGAAGTGCTTTCCCACAGGTTTAGAGGGTCAGGTCTTAAGCTTTTTGATATATTTTCAGTTGAGTTTTATACAGGGACTTAGCATCATACATGGTTAGCCAATTTTCCCAGTACCACTTGTTAAAGAAGCTTGTTTTAATTGTGTTGGTCAACTTTGCTAAAATCAGGTGGTGATAGGTGCCTGTGCTTAGTTGTGTGATAGTTCCAACATTGCTCTTTTTAACTAGAATTGGTTTGGCTCTTCAGGAGGTCTTTCTGTGTTTCCATACAAATTTTAGGATTACTTTTTCTATTTCGGTGAAGAATGTCATGTGAGCACCTGTGGGGATTGTTTTGAATTTGTGTTGCTTTGGATAATCTAGCCATTTTCATGTTAATTTTGTCAGTGCAGGAGCATGGGAGGTCTTCCAGTCTTCTGGTGTCTCCTTCAATTCCTTTCTTCAATGTTTTGAAGTTTTCATTGTTCAGATCTCTCACTTCCCAGTTCGGTTTATGTGTAGGCATGTTTGTTGGATCTATTATGAATGAGATTTTTCTTTTCTGACTTTCTTCACAGCAATATAACTATTGGACATAGAAAAGGTACTAAGTTTTATGCTAATTTTGCATCATAGGATTGCTGACCTTGAGAGTGCTGTCCCCTTACCCACCGAGTCCTCTCCTTAGCCCTCATGTTTTAACTGCTGTTAGAAATATCACCTCCATAACCAAATATGTGCCATACGTGTCTCTCACTGGGATCACCCTGTTTCTTATAGCCTGTGTATGCTTCCAAAAATATTCTATGCACTTACATACTCATGTGCATAATTCCATTGATCTAGAGGCATGTGGAGCATACTCTACCATATTTTTTTCTTATGAAAATATTACTTTGGGGGGTAATTCTCTCTCCCTCGCCAACAAAAAGCTTTCAATTTTTGTTTTAATGAGATATACCATTCCATCATATAAACATGTTGTCTGCTATCCACTATCTTTTCTTTAAATGTTCTTAATCTTTTGATTTTATATATATATAGTCAAATATATATATATATATATATATATGCTTAATTGGATTCTTGTATGAAATCTCCTTACACATGGAAGTATACTGTAGCTCCTAGAAGTGAAATCATGATTCAAAAAATAAATGCAATTCAATACCTAGGTTGTTTTTTTTTTCTGCTACATATACTTTCCCAACTTAAAAATGTATCACAAATACAACAAGTCTAGTATTTTCTTACTCTCAAAGAATGATCATAGTATTTGAATCTCTAGCAACAGGTTAAATTAATGGTTCTTTGAAATTTTAACTTCCTTTTTATAAATGAAGTTGAGTTTTAATACCTAAGTGGGAAGTTAATTCTGTTTCTTTTTCTGCTGACTTTGGGTTTATAGACTTTGGTTATTTTTACAATAGTCATTGGTCCTCTGCAGAATCAGAGAAGATATACCCCAGCCTATGAACCTGTGTGTACAAGGGAAGTTCTGGCATCTTACTCAGATCCACCCTGTCTGTGACTTTACATCCATTGATCTACTTCACATTTACTGTTTCTTCAACAGCATTGCACTGCTTGGCAGTCACTGTACGTGTCACATTACTTTCCCTTTCCTGTGTCCTAACTCTAAGTTGCGTGCCCCCCTTTCCTCTTCCAGCCACACCTCTGTGACTATGAGAATTACATTCTCATAGTCTTGTCATAACTAATTGCACTCAACCTGTTAATGGCAGTTGAGTCACCACTTTTTCTGGTGTGTATATGACTAAGGTCAGAGTGAGATGCCCTCTTGTGTACTCAACATTGAATAGAAACTGTTGAAGGTCTGTAGTTGTGTAGTAGCCTCTTATTAGTAGGCTGAGAACTTATTGCCAATCACTCCCTTAATTCTTGAATGACTAGAGTCTAGCTTAGCATCTAATATAAAATAAACACTTTAGAGTTTGTTTTTATTTTTTAATTATTATTATTATTTTTTTAAAGATTTTATTTATTTATTATGTATACAGCATGTATGACTGCAGGCCAGAAGAGGGCACCAGATCTCATTACAGATGGTTGTGAGCCACTATGTGGTTGCTGGGAATTGAACTCAGGACCTCTGGAAGAGCAGCCAGTGCTCTTAACCTCTGAGCCGTCTCTCCAGCCCAATTATTATTTTTAATGTAAGTTTTATTGCATAGGCAGAGATAGTATGTCAAATTATCCACTTCAGGGCCATTGTGATTTTTGTAGGTACATGTACTAGCTGCCTAACAACCAGCGTTAGATTTCAGAGTTCTTTTTTAAATAAATGAGTATATCTGTCAGAGAAATCAAGTCATCCATTGGCTGGAGAATCAGAACACAGTGATAAAATGGTGTTATTTTCTCTGCGGTTACACTAAGAAATATGGAGACTGGTTCAAAAAGGGAGGGAATATACACCGGTGTGCTCCACAGAAAACATAGACATCTGCAGTTAAAATGATCACATGTGTTGTTTTAGAATGTGACAAATGTCTTAGGACTTTAGAGAATGCATAATTTTAAAGAAACGACCAATATTCTCATCCAAGATGCACTAATCTAATAAGTGTTGATTGGACACTCGCTACCATCCTTACCACACAGTAACTGCAATTTTGAGCAATGTTTAAAAAAAAAAACCTCTTTCCAGCCTTGAGATGACTCAGATGTTAAGAAACAGAAAAGTACAAATGAGTGAGTGTGCCCTGAGAGACCTCAGCTGATGATGCCAGCTGCAGCCACTTTAGTCATTTACACAATTCCACACGCCCTTCATGCATGCTAGGCTGTGAACAGCCAGCCAGCAGGACTCTAGGTCTCTTTGGGGGTGCTTTCCTTAAGCTGAGAACCCCAAAAGGGAGAAGCATCGTGGTTCTGGACATTCCAGTCTCAGGAAATAGTTTATAATATGGTTACAGTAACAGAGAATGATGGGTCACAGTCCAGGCCTGAGCCTCTGATGCTGTTAAACTCAAACCCTAGTGGGTACTTTTCTTATAGTGTGCATAGGGTGGGCTTCTTGATGTTATCCTGCAAAACCACTGCAAACTGAGCAAGCATTTCTTAATAAGAGAACTTAAGAGGAAGAAATACCATAAAAAATAGACCTTAGGAAGAAAGAGAGAGTGGGGGAGGCAAGTTTGGTTTGGTTTTGAGACAGTCTAGGGCTTCTGTGCTGAAAGAGTTAAAACAGTGAACACAGGAAAACAGGATTTAACACTGCTCTGGTCCTCAGGCATGAGAACCTAGGGTCCGATGTAAGCGGCACACTCCCTGCCCTTCCTCTCTTATCTATGTTGCTCTTGGCCTATTGGTTTTATTCTTCCTTATGATAAGCCAATGTCTTCACACTGAAGACTCTGACAGCAAAGGTTCACAGTCTCACAGTTTTCATACCAGAGAAGGTGGGTGTAACCCTCCCCCCCCCAGCTCCAAGTCCCTATAACTTAATCTACCTGCTCAGCACTTAATAAACATTGTCACCGAGGGAGAACTATCACAATTGCCCCAACTTGAACTGAGTGCATTCCTTTGGCCAGTCGCTGAACTTGGTGAAACAGCTGAGGTCAGGGATACAGAAACAAGCAACGGGAAACACAGGATGGGAGACAGAGAAGTGGGCATGGTCTGCAGCAGAAAAAGGGAGGGGTTGAGGCAGAAGAAAAAGTCATCATCAACCTTAGTAACCACCAGCACAACACTGATTTCATGGGACGTTATGTTCTGAGTTCTTGATGAATGAACTTGGTGAACTTACAAGTTGGGGACCGCCTATATCTGAATAATACACAAGGGGGAAGAAAGACGGACAATGGCCATGGGAGAAGGTCCATCATGTCATTCACCATCTGTTTTTCCCTTGGAGAACAGGCGTGTCTTTCCTCTGGGTTTCTGCTTGTCCTAACTGAGGCTGCTTCCTTAGTTGATTGGCCAAAGCTCCTGCCCTCCAGCTCAAAGCCCAAAGTCAACATAAGCATCTGCAGTACTGGGGGATAGGTAGCACAAGGCCTCCAATGTTCAGAGAATTGAATGAAAATAGCATTTACTTTTAACAGAACATAAGATGTTTGTGTTCTCTTATTCACAACTCAAAGATTACCACATATAATATCAAAGTTTAAATTAATGCTATATACATATATATATATATATATATGACATGCCTATTACACACAAAACACACACACACACACACACACACACACACACACACACACACACACATTCTGCGATTCTTGGTCCCAGGCTCATATTAGGGCATTCTCTATGATGAAATATCTGTGTGTAATTATCCCTATATTATATAGATATCTTTTGTAGGAGAATAGCTATATAGAAACAATGTAGTATATTGTTTATCTATTTTTAGGTCAATGCCAAAGTTACATAGACAAACATATCTCAGAAGTCTCCCTACATTTGCTGGACACATGGCCCTGCCATGGGGCAACTGAGGAAGTCTGTCAGCTCTGAAGAAAGACCTTTATAACAACAGTGGGAAAAGTTGCTTGGAGATTCTTGGCAGAGGTGTCTGGAAATATTTTTTAAAGCTTTTTTTTGTGCAATTATTTCACAAATGTTAAACAAGAACTATCAGGCACCAAACAAGGATTGTTTCTTAAAACGCACACCCCACCAAACCTATTATCACAACTGAAATAGAGTTCCTTACAGCTGCAGAGTCCCAGCCATTTCTTAAGGAAAAGTGTTTGCAGAAGAAGGAAAAATTAGTATTTTTGTTTGTTTATAAAATTTTAAAATGTCCTTCCTTCTTGCTTTATTTTCCGTTTGTTCTCCCACTGTGGAAGAATGTTAGGATTTCATAACAACAGACAATCAGCTCGCTTTTGATTGAGTCACTTTTATGCAGATATTTCACTATGCAGGAAAAAGGCAGTTGGGAGAGAGAATTACTCTTTCTATCCCTGGCAGTGTTCAGACGCTCCCTGGAGCATCTGAGGTGACAGCACGCTGACACAGACTGGCATGCTCTTTGAGTCACACGCAGCCATCTACTTTCAATCTGCAGAATGGAAGAGTTTTGCTTGGGAACACTTTTTGCACCACTGTTGAACAAGTCAGATTTCTTCAAGGAACAGTCAGCATATTACTGGAACTGGTCTCAGCCCTTAGCGGAGAGGAAACAGGTCACCAGCCTCACCCTGTCTTCAACCTTTTTTAATGCTGCTGTGGGATGCAGATGTTTTGTTATTTTCTTAGCTGCCGGTGAGAACCCCACTGAGATTTACATCTGCTTTGTTGCAAAGCTAAATTTAGCTTCATTTTGACAGTTTACTTTGGCCCCAAGTCATTTCCGTTAGTCAGATACCTTTAACCGTCCAACTCATCTCATTGGCATGGACGGGAGCCATGGATGGAATTAAAAAGGTTCATAGACCCATGTGACTATCATTTGAACCCAAAGACGTGACCTCTGGGAACCCCAAATGGTCTGAGTCTGTAGAGAAAGTAAGGGATAACACTTTACATTTTCAGTAATTGTCTAAGGTCTGTATACATCTTCCCTTTTCATCAGTGTCTCTTTAAATCATCAGTTAGAGAACATATTGAGATGATTAGCACCAAGTGCCCAGAGGAATTACTGCCTTGCAATTCAGAAATTATGAAATGCAGAGAAGCAGTAACTGAGTAAAATTACTATATATCAAATAACCCAGTGGTAGTTTCATATATTTAAACCCTTTGCTTTATTTCTAGCTAGCTGAGACTGAAGAGTGGGAAAGGTATACTAAACATAAAAGACATTAAATTGGGGACCATGAGCTTGTAGTTTTAGTCTTGGCATGAGGTCACAATTTGGAATAGGTTATTTCCTTGATCTGTAATTTCTTTCTCTACCGTCTGTATGTAAATTTAACAATAGCTTCAGCAATAGCCTTAACACTTAGAGAGTTCACCTAATAACAGTTACGTTGTGATATACAAAGTCCTGGGGATTTTCTCCAACTCATGGTTCATAAATTTGCACTCTTCCAGGAAATCATGTTGGAGCCAATCTCCTTCAGCACTGTGGTAATGGCTTCCTTGTATAAGCCTTGTGGCTTTAGTTTCACAGACCAGAAGAGGAAGAGCAAGGAAGCTCTTCCAGAATGATCTAGGAGTTAGATCCAGAAATAATCTGCAGCTGCTGTTCTTTTGAGACAACGTGACCCCCAACTCCTCATACAGCCAAGGCTAGCTCTGACCTCCAGAGCCTTCTGCAATCACCTCCCAACTCCTGGGAGGAAATGATTCTTTCATTTTTTTTTAATTCACACTCTGTATTACTGGGCTAGAATCCAGTCATAGTGGATAACTTCTTGTTTTAGCCAGGCTTTTCACCACAATGACCAAACACACAAGAAAAATTAAATGAAAGGGAGGCCTAATTGGACGTTCAGTTTTAGTGGTCACCACCTATAGTTCACTGTCTTCATTCCTGTGGACCTGAGGTAAGACAGAAGAACATCACTGCAGCAGACGTCTGTGGAGGTCGCTGAAATGAAGAGAAATGACAGGAGGGGCCAGGGTCAAGTTATTCCAGCATAGGGCATGCCCACAGCAATCCATTTCCTTCAACAAGGTCCCACTTGTCACAGTTCCCCAACTGCCACTAGTCTGTTCAGATTTGGAAAGTATCACAACACGAAACTAATGATTAGGTCGGAGAGCCCTTATGATCTTGTCCCTGGAGATGCTCTCACAGACACCCTCAGAGGTGCATTTTAATAATGAGAAATGGGCTCATAATGTGACCAATTTGACAATGAATATTGACCATGTCATATCTTCATTTACTCTGAATATTAGCAAACAATCGTACTTCATAGATGTAACATGAACCTTTCGCAGTTTTCCACGTACCTAGGAGCAGTTATGAGATTTTGTTACTGAGTAAGCTACCAGCTACAGAACTGAAGACTCAACAGAACCCACAAAGAAAGCACTGAAGACCAGGCCCCATGAAGACAAACTTAAACCTCACACTTGATTTTAGGCAGTTCTGGATGGACAAAAACGCCAGCATGGAACCATTCAGTTCAGAACCCTGAACTCTCCAGCCTTCCCTCACAGGATATCGCCATTGCTCCTCAAGGACCTGGATCTTGTTCCCAGTCATAGTGATACAGTTGTGTTTAATCATAGCAATGAGGAGGACGGCCCGTCAATGTGTCTCAAAATTTTTACTTTGCAGTTCTGTGTTGGTTTTCCTTTCCTATTTTCAAATTTTTATGTTGGTGATCATTTTGTCTTTGTTTTGTTTTTAAAATGAAAAACAAACACATGCGGATCAAAGTTGTATTTTTATGGGGAGTTTTCCAGAATCTATAAACTATCCATGAAGATAATTCTTCAAACGCAAAATAATTCCAACAGCATAAAACAAAGCTTTGGACTTTTGCCCGTGTTGTCAGGGACAAAGGCATGTCCCTTAGAAAACTCATTTCTATAGCCTGGCCTCCTGACTTGCAAGTGCCTGGCAACTTATATCAGCTGCCAATCTTCCTGGACTCTAAATTCTGAAGCAAGAATTCTTAAACACATACTCATACTCGTACACCAAGAAAGAAACATGCACACATCTCTGGGAAATTAATAGCAATCAATATTAATTAAGAATTTCTTTTTATGAGGCAATGTTTTATTTATATGTAGTGCATGTAACTGATCATCTGTATATGCGATCCTCCCTTCCAGATTAAAAGTTACCTTATTTACACGTGGAGACCTAAAGAAAGGCCAGGTGAAACATTCTGTTCCACACATCTAGAAAAATACACCATTCTTCCAACCCTTCTATTTTGGCTACAGAGCCAAATGGTAGCATAAAATAGCACTGTCAGCCACCTGCAAACAAAAGGAAAAACTGAGAGGGAGCATTTGTAAAGAGAATAAAGCATTCTCCCTGGACATTAGAGAACACAGAGCCACATAGTGGTAGTCTGCATGTCAAGATGTCTCTTCCAGATTCTCTGACATGAAGTCATCATTTTATCTTTATAATAAGAAAAGGCTGCACTAAAAATTGACAGTTTTTTCTTGGAACCATCAGAAAACTGAAAGCTATGGTTTCTGCGAGCATCTTTTGAAGGTTAGGAGTTGAAGGCTCATTGCCCTGGTTATGAAATTCGGAGGTGGTAGTCTTTAGGAAGAGAGTAGTCTTTAGGAGTCCAGTCACTGGAGGCATGCCCTCAAGAGGGATAGTGGAATTCTGATATTTTACTCTTCTTCTCTGACTTTGCTTCTTGGCTCATGAGGCTAACGTCTTTCTTCTATCATAATATGCTGCCTTGCAGATGTGAAAACCGATGGGACCCCTCCACCATAGACCAGAACCTCGAAAATGTGAGCTAAAACAAACCTTTCCCTTTTTTGTAAGTCAGTTGCTCCGGGCATTGCATTATACTGATGAAAAGCTGACTAATGCATTGAGTTTGCAGAGAAAATTACCAACTATAAAACCAGTCAAGTAAGTGGTTTCTGAGAAAGACAGCTGAGATCTGCTTATTACTACTGGAACTATAAACTGTAGCAGCGTGTGAATAGCAATTTTGATAATCCTGTCGAGACTCATCTTCACAGACTGTAGGAGAGGGACTTTTGGTGCCGTCATCCTCTAGGCCTTCCCTGGGCTTTACTCCCTAACAACCCGCATTGTTCTGGTGGTAAGAGCTAAGAAAGCTCTCTTCCTCACACTTGTAAAGAAAGAACAAGGCTAGGAGCTGAGGAGATGCCTCCGCTGGCAAAGTGCTTGTCACACAAGCATGGCCACCCAAGTTTTAAACCCTATAACCTATATAAAAAAGATAAACATAGCAGCATGCTCCTGTAACTCCGCCACCAGAGAACCAGGTAGAGACAGGTTGGATTCATGAGGATTCCTGTAAATCACTGAGCTCAAGGTTCAGTGGAAAGCCTTTCATCAAGAAATAATATGGAGAGTGATATTAGGAAGAGGTCTGATGATATCAGACTACGGCTTCCACATGCACACCACACACACACACACACACACACACACACACACACACACTAAAAAAAGAAAGAGCAAGACTAGATATTAATTATGCTTAAAATATTCTCCACAAAATCTGCTGTGTTCCGCAGGGGAAAGCAAGTCTTCCCCAGAGCATAACTTTGGGAGAAGTGCATTTCTCTTGCTCTGTCACTTTCTAGATTCTATTTCACTTATGAGGACAAAGACAGTTAATAAACACCCATAAAGATCATAGCCCAGAAACACAGACCAGCCAGAGAATGAAATTGTGCTATTGGAGGGGGCTATGGATGTAATTTTTGTGATTGTATAGGTATGCATGTTCTTTCACAGGCATGTTGAGGCCAGAGTAGGATATCTGGTGTCTTCCTTTATTGCTCTACACAGAATTAAAAAAAAAATATTTCCCCATGTCATGTGCAGTGGGACATGCCCAGCACTATGTAGGCAGAGAATTGCAATTTCAAGTCTAGCCTAGTCTATATAGCTAATTCCAGATCAGGCAGGGTTAGATTTAAGTCAAAAAAGGAGATAAAAAGAGGAACTAGAGAAATGATAAGAATGGCCTGTGGGGCCACAACAAAACTTAATCACAATACTATCTATCAAAATGAATACAGTGTACACACGGAAAACCTGTTAAGCTCAGTTCGTCTTTTTTAATATTTAATGTCAGACTTTCAACACTAACTCCAAAGTATGCTGAAGGTAATAAAACTCCAGTCCAAAGAGACAAATTAACTATCAGAACCAGACTCAGATACTGCCGAGATTTTGAAATTATCAGACGGGGCTTTAAAAATAACTATGATTAATATGCTAAGGTCCTTAATGGAAAAAAAAGTGGGTAGCATGCAAGCACAAATGAGTAATGCAATCAGAGAGATGGAAACTCTAAGAAAGAAAAAACACTGAGAGGAAATGCTCCAAATCTAGAACACTTTTAGAGGAGTGAGGAATGCCTTTGATGGACTCACCAGCGCAGGGCCACGGCTGAAGAAGGAAACAGTGAGATTGCACATAGGTCAATCAAGACAAACCAAAACCTTTCCAGGCTGAAGTGCAGGCAGAATGGAGGAACAGGGAGGGACAAAACGCCCAAAGGGGATATTCTGAAGATCTCAGTGAATATTATCTCCCTACCCTTACTCACAAATACAAGTCCTCTTAAGTAAACTGTTTTTGAAGTAGATATTTAACCAGAGCCTGTCATCTGTGTTACAGTCTGCTCCTGCCTTCCCCTCCCATGCTCGGCTTGATAGATCCTCCATCCTGGGCAGAGAGGTCAAGCTGCTGGGATTCTCTCTCTAGCTCCCCCACCCCCAACATCAAGATTTACCCTATTCTAACCAGGCAAGGCCCATCAACAGCAACTCTTGTCTTCTGCACTCCAAGTAGAATAAGATGCATTTGTGATGAGTTTAATCAAGACTTCTAGAGCTACCTATCCATATTCCACTCCAAAGCCTCAGGCACTAGTTGAAGACAGGCCCTGAACATCCTCTCCACACCCCACTTATAGAAAAGAGTTTCATTACAGGATAAGCGACAGGTGAGGCAAGAAACTGGAGGCTACCTCCAGCAGCACCCAGGACAGCTGCTCACAGGCTAAACAGGTAGAGAAGGGGCTTCTGGGGAAAATGTTCAGTAGCTCTCTTCAGAGGAAATGAATTTACTTGTTTGTTTGAAACAGTATGGGAAGTTCAAGGGTAAGGTGATAATTCAAACTACCAAGACTGCCAACAACACACCAGTTCTGTAGGGGCAGAGAGAAACACAGCTAAGAATGCTTCACTGAGTTAATGTCACTAAATAAGTAAAGATATTTTCCTCAGTGGTGTAGGCACTGATGTCCAGGCTCCTGTAAACAACCTCTGGTCCATACTCCTGTGAGGCATCCTCATTAAACATATTGAAACAGACAGGCAGACAGACATGAGAGAGAGGAGAGAGAGATGAAGTAGGGCATGGACTGATTGGGCAGAGGAAGGACATAGTAGTCATCAAACAAGAGAGGGCAATGCTGGGATAGTATAAATACGATCAAAATACATTATATACAATGTATATATAACAATGCAACACATTGATTTTGCAAAAAAAAAATTATTTTAAACTGTCTCTGTGTGTGTGTGCACTCGTGCATGTGCATGTGCATGTGAGCATGGGTACCCAAGGAGGCCACAGTCATTAGATTCTAAGAAGTTGGCACTATAGGTGGTTTTTAGTCATTCATGTGGATGCTGGGAATAGTATAGCATGTGATCTTGACTGCTGAGCCATCTCTTCAGCCCAAAACATTTTTATGTTAAAATATAGTAATGGAGTCTAAAAACACAGGATGGTTTTAGCAGCTATACAACCAACCTCACTCACCAGCCCTGAAACCTATCCTTGCCAGATAAATATATTTGGTCCAGACTATTGAACCATTATTTCCCTGGGGAATTTTTTTTAAAACAATTAGAAAAGCCCACCTGCTATCCCTGCAGACTAAGAGTTGAAGGGTCGTATCCAATAAAGGAGACAGTTGGACAAAGAAATTAGGAGAAGAGAGGTAGTGAAATAAAGCCATTGCTAAAACCATTATCCTCACAGAGACCTATACAAAGCCATGGCTTGATTGGCTTTTCTAGTAAACATATCAAAGACTTCACATCATGGGAGAAAACAGAGCTCACTAACATGGATTAGACACAGTCCAAAACAAATAAGCAAGAGAACAACAAAAATAAGCTCCAGAGAATGGAAAGTTAAATCATACACATAAGAACTACAATGTTCAGTCTTTAACAAAGTCTGACATAATAAAGCAATGTGCTATGGGATAATGCTCCTGTACATTGGTTTACTAAAACGCTGATTGGCTAGTAGCCAAACAGGAAGTATAGGTGGGGCGAGCAGACTAAGAAAATGCTGGGAAGAGGAAGGGCTGAGAGAGGAGTCACCAACCAAACACAGAGGAAGCAAGATGACAAGGCAGAACTGAGAAAAGGTACCAAGCCACATGTCTAAACATAGATAAGAATTATGGGTTGATTTAAGTGTAAGAGCTAGTCAGTAATAAGCTTGAGGTAAGGGCTGAACAGTTATAAATAATATTAAGTCTCTGAGTGATTATTTTATAAGCGGCTGCAAGACCTCAGGGCCGGGCAGGACCTGAGAAACCTTCCGGCTACAGCAGTGGTTCTCAGCCTACCTAATGCTGCAGCCCTTTAATAGAATTCACGTTGTGGTGACCCCCAACTGTAAAATTGTTTCATTCCTACTTCATAACTGTAATTCTGCTATTGTTGTGAATCATAATGTAAAGAGTTGATATGCGACCCTAAGGGGGTCACAACCTACAGGTTGAGAACCACTGCACTAAGGACACAAGTATGTGTTATCCATACAGAGCTATGAGCAGAGATAGGGAGCAGAAAGAGGCTGAGACCTGAGAAGGTGCAGATATCAGAGTTACCAGACAAAGACTTTCACACAGATGACATGTTTGAGGAACTGAAGGAAGCCATACTGACAGGAGTTATGGAAGATGTAACTGCTTTGGGTCATGGAACACGTGATGATTATATGGTCTGGGTGCTTGCTCCTTCCAAACTCTATGACAAAACTGAATTCCTAAAGTCCTGTGTTAATGGTCTTTTCAGGTAGAACACTGGAGAGGTGATTAAGTGATCCCTGCTCTGGGGCCCTCATATCATTAGGGGCTTGGTAAAGAGAAGAAAACAGGCCCGAGTTAGCAAGCTTGATCTTCCTATGCTGTGTCTTATGGCCCAGCAGGAAGACCATCACCTGATGTCAGTGTCGTGCTTTTGGACTTCTACAGAGGTAAGCTAAATAAGCCCTCTTTCTTCTTTATAAATTTACCTACATTCTAGTATTCAGTTATAGCAACAGGAAATGTACTTAGGTGAATGACATCACTTAAAAGAGAAAATTTATAGGAAAGAACAAAATGGAAACATCAGAGACAAATAATCATAAAATAAAAGTTCATTGGAGGGGCTCAATAATGGATTTGAAATGGCAACAAAAACAATCAGCAAACTCAAAAAAAATAATATGTGCATGCAATTCAAACAGCAAAGAGAAAAATGAAGAAAAATGAAGAGCCTCAGAGAAACAGACATCTTTCAGTATTTGTTCCAGCAAACACTTTACAGAAATAATAAAATAAGAGAAATGACCAAAAAAGGTGTGAAATATTTAGGAAAACTTAATTCTGCACATCCATGTCTGAACATATTGTAGAAAAATACTGAACAAAAATACTTCAAAAAGGAAAAGGAAAAAGACCCCACATAAAACAGAACCCCATAAAACTTACAGCTGTGTTCGCCTCAGACACAATGAAAGCCAGAAGAGGAATACCATGTTAATTGAAAGTAGGGGAAATAACTTTCACCTAAAAAAAGAAAAGAAAAGAAAAAAAAGAAAAGAAAGCACGATGTAGTTTCTTCTTGCTGCTGGTGACAAAGTGTACCGGCAAAGTGACAACCAGAATGTGAAAATCTGTAAATTCACCCTGTTCTTACTGCACAAAAAGAAAGGACTTGTGTAGTTCAAATGCAAGAGCACAGAAGAAAGCGGACTATGATTTCCACAGCACTTAGCACAGATGGCACTAGGAACCTTGGCCATAGCTTCACCTTCTGCTGGAGATAAATGCAAGAAAGTGATGGGTTTTTGAAAACAGCCTGTAAACAATATCTGGAATATAGTATCAATGAACAGGAAGCCAATGGGTCTTGATAGCAAGTGATCACATCTATAACCCCCTCTCTGAGGAGGAGGACTTGAACTAAGGTAGGAAGATGGCTTTCTTCTGTTTTGCTGGAGACAGAAGCCAAACAGACTCATTGCCCTCAGGAATTACCTCAGGAGTTATGTTCATGACCAACACCTGATTTCCAAGGTCAAGTGAGTGTAATTGAGCAGATTTGGCATGTGTTGTATAAAACAGGAACAATTTTAAGTTCTGTCCTTATACTGAGTGGAAAGGAAGATGAACTATTTCTTTGAAATCTCTATATGTATTTTTGTATCTGTATATTGGGGTGGAGGTGATGAGAGGGATTCTTTGTCAAGAAAGACAATACTCTTCTGTTTATGGTGTGTTGTCCTCATTGGTTTGTAGGGCACTTACTGCTCTCTGACTTTTTAAATCACCCATTCATCCATTCTCCATTTGTATATTCACCCAATCTTCCCCATATCTTTCTATGTCTTGTTTCAACTTGCAACCTTTTAAAAATGATGAATTGATTTTACTTGTATTTGTTCTTATAAAACATTTCTGACTGTTTTCAAGATAGGTAAATTTTTAAATCCCATCTTATACAAATGGGATCTTGTTTTATAAAGCATGCTTTTCCATTTTATATCTGCTCATTACTACGACGCTATTTTCAACTCCTTTCACTTAGCACGTCTTACTAACTGCTCCCTTGGTAACAAACATCTTCATCATTTTCAGTACCCATAAGCACTGATGCATTAGGTGTATGAGTTCCTCTGGGATAGCATGCCTCCGAACAGGATTCTTGGCTCATAAGGAATAGGTGGATTTAAGTAGACTAAGATACTAGTTATATAAAGAATTGTGTTTTGCTAATACCCACCCTCTCTCTCCACCTTTACCTTCCCCTTCTATTTTCCTGCCACCTATCCCTAGCAGTCCCCTTATGTTTTCATCTCTCCCCCTCCCTCCTAACACATTGTTTATCCAAATTCCACGTGACAGAAAACATGATGCACTGCATTCTGTCCCCTTTACTCTCTCTATTCCTCTTTAGGCCCTTATCTCTCCCTCCATTTCTATTTGCCAAGTGCACCCACATGCACACATGTGCATATGCTTAAAGTTAGATTTCACATATGATGCAGGCAATAGTTGTCTCTCTGAGCTTAAGTTCATTTAACATGATAATTTCCAATTCCATCCTTTCTATTTTTGCAAATGACATCATTTCCTTTTTCTTTATGGCTAAATAAGACTCCACTTTGTCTTTATGTCACATTTTATTTCTCTGATCTTCTGCCAATGGAAATCTAGATTGGGCTTCCTACCTTGGCTGTTGTGAGTGGTACAGCAGTAAATATGGCTGTGCAATTATCTCTGTACTATGCTGACTTTCAGACCTTCAGGTACACACTAAGGAGTTGCATAGATAAGTTATATGGTAGTTCAGTTTGTGGTTTGTTGATGAATCTTCACACTGAATTTCATGGTGACTTTACCAGTTTATATTGATAACAGCGGGCTATAAAAATGTTGTTAGTTTTAATTTCCCTAGGCTAGTACTCTGCTTGATGAAGATTCTATAGCAGCCCTACCCCAAACCCATCTAGTCCTGTGCATTATTGGCTCTGATCAGGAAATAGTTCTCAAATGTGTGCTGTGCAAGAACTTCTGTGGCGATCTCTACCTTCTTCCAACAAAACATCTTTTACACGTGCATATCTAATTTGGATATTTAGCATTTACAAGCTCCACATACTATACTCAAAGGAGGCTTTTACTTCAAGACAAATGCATCATAGCAAGAAAAGATGAAAACAAGCATACCAGAAGTCTGAGATATATTGACAATTGAAACTCCCCTGGGCTCTGCCTGCACACAGGACCAGGCTGTGCATATGTATGGTCTGAACCACAAAGATCTATGCAAGGGATTATGACTTTCAGGGGTACCCTAAAAAAGTTCTACCAGCTCTTTCCATCAGAGCAGGCTTATCAAACCTGGTACTTAGCCACCAATAAAGAAGGGAACCTTAGAATTTGCTGGGGATAGTTCACACTTAAACAGCACACCACAAGTGGTATTGATCTTGTCTTAGTCAAGAGTCAAAAACATCCAAACCTCCACATATCCTCAAAGGTTAAAGCAGTTTGCTTACATTCCAGCTCTGACAAATTGCATTCTATGCTTGCCCTGCAGTTCTTGGTCAAAGCATAGTAAAGCTAAGTTGTTCAGGTGTGTGCCTTCTCTTACACATATTTACAGAATGAAATAAATCACAACTACTCAAGTCATCTACATCACTAAAGAGATGTGTATATACCTTTAAAGAAACATCCAGTTTATCAGCAATTCTGGAAGATTCCAGTGCAAACTTGTCTGTTACCTTCCTCTACCTTAGCAAGCATGTTACCTCCCTCTGCCACTGCAATGGGCACTTCAGGAAGGGTATCTATGAGTTGATTCAGTAGAACAATCAAGTCACAATTAACTGAATGAAGAATCTCCATTGCCCTATTAAGTTCAGTTGAAAAAAAACCTTATAGAGGTTCTAATTTAATCTCCTACATTTGATGATTACCAATATTATCATGATTTTAGTTTAAAAAAATTCTCCTTGAAGTAACCTCATTAATTGTACCTGTACTATATCAAAAAGCAATTTGACGATTCGTTTGTGAGGTGGGTAGAGCCAGAGACAAGAGATGAAACCGAACTCAGAATCTGACAAGATGCCCAGGCTGCCTCTCAGAATTACCAAGGAAACCCAGCGTTTGCTGGCAGAACTGGTTCCTGGCATTAAAGTAAAACAAGAGGAGAACAACACCTGTTATTTTCATGTGGTCATTGCTGGTCCTCAGAATTCCTTCTTTGAGGGAAGGACTTTTAAATTTGAACTATTCCTTCCAGAAGAATACTTAATGGCAGCATCTAAGGTACATTGCATGACCAAAATGTGTCATCCTAATGTAGACAAGATGGAAAGAGTATGTTTAGATATTTTGAAAGATAAGTGGTCCTCAGAACTGCGGATCCACATAGTTCTGCTATCAACCCAGGCTTTGTTAAGTGCACCTAATCCATATGATCTGTTAGCAAATGCTGCAGCCAAGCAATGGAAGACCAATGGAGCCCAAGCCATAGACACAGTGCGGGCATGGGCTAGACTATGTGCCAGGAATATTTAAGCTGATGAGATCATCAGGGGTACACCAGTTCTCCTATTCTGACAAGACTTATTCCTCTTTGTTTGTTTGTTTGCATTTAATGAACACAGTCTTAGAAACATTACAGAATAAAAGCCCAGGAATCCCCATCTTTGGTGATTACATGCACATTAGCAAATCTATGTCTTGTCCTGATTCACTGTTGTAAAGCATGAGCAGAAGCAAGAAGTATCTTCTAGGTCACTGTGAAATGTTTAGAAGTCATGGCTCTCTACTTGGATTCATTTCCACATCATGGTTTAAGTAGAAAGCATTGTGAATGATAGTAGTTGTAAGGATTAGCTGCCAGAAGTATGGATGATTTTTAATTATTTTTTAGGGGGAAAGTAGTTTTATTTTAATTTTATGGTCTCCTTCTACTCTCCCATCTTATGGGATCTAATTGCAGTAGATAAATAAAGGTAACCTTTATTTTTTTTTTTTAAGGATACTCTAGCCAGATCTAACTTTAGGTGCCATAGATGGACAGGGTTGATTGTCTGAATCAAAATGGGAACTTTAAATAAACATCACAGTCCTCACTAATAATACTATGACTTTAATGTCAAGTGTAGATTCTCTTCCTCCCCCCAAAAAAAGAAAAGAAGAAGGGGAGGAAGAAGAAGAATAGAGGAAGAAGGAGAAGGAGAGGAAGAAAGTTTGTGAACAATTTAGATGTCTGGAAACTTCTGTAAATGTTATGCTTTAGTAATTAGTAAAATATTTTTTGTTATTCTAAAAAAAGGCAATTCAACTACAAGTTCTGTTAATATTACAAAAGAAGCCAGAGTTATAATAGACTAGACATAGTGACCCTACATGCATACCTCAGGGGTCAAGCTCTTTTGATTGTCCAAGACACTTGTGAAACTAGCTCTCCATTGTGTATTGCACCACAAGGCTTTATTGGCATAGGTCCTTGATGAGTCTTATTTTAATGAAATGCCCATTTTTTTCTTCTAACGTGAAAACAAATTGAGTTTAATAGGCTTCTTTATTTAAATAGCTTCATCAATTTTGTATGTATGTACCAGGTCCTGACAGTTAAGAAGTACATAAGTAAGTTGTGCTTTTTTTTTTTTTTTTAAAAATTTGGGAATTTCCATTCATGAAAGGAGATCATGAGTATTCAATCACCCACCTCTGTGCTTCTGCTGCCAGGATCCCAGACCATGTTCTAGAGCTTCCACTGTTTCTATCTAAAGGAACATACTGCATTTTCCTGTCTGTTTGGTAGAGTGCCCTTTCCTGTCTGTGTTCCCTAGTGGACTGACCTGCTGCCGATGGGGCACACTTGTACACTTTACCTACACTTATCATCTATCTAGGCTTTTTTTTTTTTTTTGGTTTTTTGAGACAGGGTTTCTCCGTGTAGCTTTGCTCACTTGGTAGCCCAGGCTGGCCTCGAACTCACAGAGATCCGCCTGGCTCTGCCTCCCGAGTGCTGGGATTAAAGGCATGCGCCACCAACGCCCGGCTTATCTAGGCTTTTTATTACCTTTCTTTTTATTCATAAATAAAGGCCAGTTTAATCAGCCAATATGGGCCAATAACTATTTCTTTATAATGTGTTTTTCTCTATTTTAATGAAAGAAGATTTTACTTGTCCTAAGTAAGAATGATCAAGCTAGTTTCATTCAGAGACCTTGCTGAGTGTTTTGGCATTGTTGGTTTGTACACCAATGTGCTGTTGACATAAAGTAATGATTGACTAAACTTTTGAGTTCATACCTTGGGTGCAGAATGGTGGATTTCTGAGGACGAGAATGAAGTTAGTAGGGTCATTATTAACCCCAAAATTTAATTTAGTTTAAGTGTGGAATATTCCTTTACACTGTGTGTATATATGTCACTGTGATTGGTTTAATAAAAAAGCTGACTGGCCAATAGCTGAACAGGATAAGGTTAGAGAAGAGAACAAAAATGAGAATGCTAAGAAGAAGAAGGGCATAGTCTGGAGTCACGAGCAGATGCAGAGAGAAACAAGATAGGTATGCCATACTGAGAAAAGGTACCAAGCCATGTGGCAAAGCATAGATAAGAAATATGGGTTAATTTAAATGTAAGAGTTAGCTAGTAACAAGCCTGAGCTATTGGCTGGGCATTTATAATTAATATAAACCTTAGTGTGTTTATTTGGGAGCTGCTGGTGGGACAGAAATTTCCACCTACATTTAAATATGGTCATTGTAGATTTAAACTTTGCAGAATATGATGCTTTTGAATCTACACTAAAATGGGTTCTTTGGTTGAATTATGTATGAGCAGGAATCTTAAATTGAAATAATTTTCTGTTCTAGGCCTATATGGCATCAAAAGAAGTTGCTTCAGGCATCAGATAAGCAAATCCTAATCCAGAAGGAAAATCTAAACCAAGAAAGATCCATTGGTTGTAAATCTACTCTAGGTGGGCCCAGATCAGATCACCTCACTAGGGTCTAGAGCTGTATTTAGCCTCTGATGTTTCTGTGACACAGAGGATGGTTTTAAGTCACAGTCCAGCCTCTGAGGGAGACAGCTGTGTTCATCTTTTCCTGTCTCAAATTACAATGAACGAGGTTCCACGGCTGTTCACTTCATGAACCCTGAAATACAACCCCAAAGTGAAGTGAAGATGGGTTCAGGTCACCTCCAAAACCAGAGGAAGACCCTAATGGGAATGACCACTTCCTAATCCACTGTCTTCTTGGCGTTCATGAAGTTTTTCATGACAGCATAGAAGCCAAGTTCATTTCATCCTGCTGTCATCTAAGGCACATTTTCCAAACCAATCCCTCAACTCCTACTCCAAAAATCCTAGCTTTGGCCGCTGGGTGGCAGTAACGGACTTTTGTCAGAAAATCCTGTCAGCTTTAACTGCAAGTAACCACAAGATCTCCCCAAATCACCATCAGTCAATTCAGGCTCTGATAATCAGCATCCAGAATGGACCAGCTTGGCCCAGAGCCCATAGCGGGCCTTATGTGATAACATAAGGATCAGTATATAAGAGCTGTAACTAAGAGGTTTCTCTAGATGCTTTCCAGTGTTTCTAAGATCGTTGCAAAGTAGTCACTCGAACAGGGCCAAAGAAATCTAAAGATCTCCTCCTTGGTGTGTTTAGTCAAATGGGGGAGAAGGAGCCAAAATCCTTTTGCCAATGGATTTTAACACGGAAAGATTCACCATGTGGGCATCACTGAGACCATAGAGATGAAATAAGGGTAAAGTGATGGTCATGTACAATGTGCACTTAGAACTTTCCCCTTTGAAGTCCCCTACCATTTCTGCCTTACTTCACCACATCCGGCTAATGTAATTGCAGTGCCCGTTAACAGTTAGCTTGTAGGTTTAACTAAGAGTGCTGAGCAATCTGAGAAACCTTCTATCCCACAAGCCATTTCACCCTTACCAGTGCAAATGACCCCGTTCTTGGCAGAGGAACATGGAGGGAGCGATTCCAAGAGGCTCCCAAACCCATTAGAGTCAGAAGCCAGACCCTGAACATTTTAGGTCGATGTAGACTCTGAGGACAGGTTAGTCTCTTCTTTTGTGTAAAATATGCAGATGTTTAATCTGTGAAGTCTAAGAGCCATTCAGTGAGACTATGGTGGTCACTTTATAATCATTGGATTTCAATAATCTTTATAACAACACATTATAATCTCCCCACTCCCTGCTTTTTCCTATTGTTTTTTAATCAGCCCTAAAAATGTATCTCATCTGTTATATATGAGTTGTCTTCCTTCTAAAACACTTCATCCTTTCCCTGTCTTCATACCTACTGCAATGAAACTGAGTGAGGTTATTTTCCTAGTTTCACATTGTCTTTCCAACAGCATAGGTGGTCAAGACATGCCAGTCAGTCATGGACCAAACCACCAGTTTGAACCAGAAAGCTGCACATGTAACCTTGCAGGGAAATCCCTCCAAACCTCAATAAGCATCTCTAGCCATCTATGTCCATCTTCTAGAGCCACAGTGAATAGCATCCTCAGCATTTCAGCAGCTGTGGAGTATTCCACACAGTATCTAAGAAAGAGTTGAGCAGTTCCTACATTGGGGGTATAAACCAAGTAGTCTTGCTTTTATGTATCTTATCAGAACTGGAGTTTGCCTCAAAACATAATTCTGTGAAAGCAGCAAGCAATTTAGGACTGCAGAAGGCCAGTGTAATATCACATCTGATCCTCTCCAATCTAACTCCCCTTCCAAAAGCAGTTGTAAATGGATCTGTTAGATGGATATAAAAAAAAAGTTTTCAACTTGTAGCTTAACTCCTTAGGAACCAATCTGATGCCAGACCAAGCATGTGGACTCCATCTTTCATGACCAGATACAAGCCTTTGTAATTGGCATTAGCAGTCTCACCCAGGCTCTCCATGAGCTGCACTCTTCAGTTAGAGCACATGGGAGCAGCTGCCTATGTACCTATCCTTGGCTGACCTCCCTTACCTTTAAATCCCCTTTGTTCCTCCTTTAGTCATCTGGTCTACAGACAGTTTCCACTCATCAGCTATGGAAGAATCCTGTTACCAGAGAGGAGGTGTAGGGAGTCGGAAGCCAGCTATAAGCAATGTTCCTATCCCCTAACTAGTTTCTTCATCTTCTCCTAAAGGATGCCTTAGTTATTATCTAAAGTACACGAAGTGGGTCATCTCAAACTTCCTAACTGAAGAACTAACTGCGTGGTATTTTTTGGTTTAGGTATTTGCTGTCAAGACTACTATGAGCTATTTATTTGTGGGGTGTGTGTGGGTGTGTGTGTGGGTGTGGGTATGGGTGTGTGTATGTATGATGAGTGCAGTGTCCAAGGAGGCCAAAGAAGCCATCAGATAGAGAAGGTAGAGACACTTGTAGCTATGAGCTGCCTAATGTGAAAGTTGGAAACTGAACTCAGGTCCTCTGTAAGAACAGCAAGTATTCTTGGTTGTTTTTACTCTTTGTTCTTTGAGGGACTCACCACCTAGCTCCCAAATAAATACACAGAGGTTTATTCTTTCTTATGAATGCTTGGCCTTAGCTCGACTTGTTTCTAGGCAGCTATTCTTAAATTATTCCATCTACCTTTTGCTTCAGGGCTTTTATCTTTCTCTATTCTATATACCTTTCTTTACTTCTTACTTCATGGCTTGCTGTGTAGCTGGGTGTCTGACCCCTGGTGTTCTCTCTCCTTTTCTTTTTCTTGCTCCTCAATCTTCTCTTCCCAGATTTCTCCTCCCATTTATTCTCTCTGCCTGCCAGCCCCACCTATCCTTTCTTCTGCCTAGCTATTGGCCATTCAGTTCTTTGTTAGACCAATCAGGTGTTTTAGGCAGGCAAGGTAACACAGCTCCACAGAGTTAAGCAAATGTAGCATAAGAGTACAACTCATCTTTGCATCATTAAACAAATGTTCCATAATATAAACAAATGTAACACATCTTCAAACAAGTGCTCTTAATCCCTGAGCCAACTCTCTAGGCCTTTCTGTGAGATAATGTTTAGAGGAAAAGGGTTCAGTATTGGAGGGGAATGGCAATCCCAACAAACACTAGGGTTGGAAGACAGGTCCCCTATGCAAACTCTCAAACCCTTGTCTCTGTGTCCCAAGAACTGAACACAAGATACATGCAAAGAATCTTGGAGAAAAATTACTCCTCAAAACTCTCACTGGCTCATGAACTAGTCAAGACCAGTTATCAAGCTGGGTGTGCCGTTTGCAAAGCATTAGTGAAGAAACTGATCTGATAGGTCATAAGGTAGGGATGGGGTCAAAATAGCATACCATAAAAACCGCTGTCATTATCAGCAAAAAGTTAAACCTGGCATCCAGGGATTCCCAGAGATAAAGAGGAAGCATTTCCAATCCCTGTGTACATCAGCTCTCTGCATATCACCTCATCACAAAACCTCAAGCCTGTAACATTATTGAATTACTACACCACGGTTAAAAACTTAAGTTATAAAATGTAAAACTTACCGTTTTGTGAGATATGTCTTCTCTCCACAGTTCCATCATGACTGAATCCGTTTGTTAACGGCTAGCTTACTATTTATTGAGTGGAAGATTTAAAAATGTTTTAATAATAAATGAAAAGTACTGATACCAATGTATTAGAAACAGTCACTACAAATCCAGAGTTAAAAAATGGACTCTATAATCATCATATAAGAAATGCCTCCAGCAGTTCCTGTCTGAGGGAATTTAGAATTTCAAATTTTCTTTTTAGGCTCTTATCATGAGAAGCACAGATCATTAGCTAATTCAGTACCTAGGCACTATGCTGCTAAAAGAAAAAAAAACATGAATGACCAATGAATTATACCAAAGAATGATTTTGATTTTGAACAATTTGAATTTCTACATAGAAAATCCAGGTGAATCATATGTAAAGCTATCCTTAAATATAGCAATTTTTCCTATCACTTTCCTAAAGTTTAGGTGTTGGTTATGTGGAAATTTACTGTAGTTATTATTGTACTAGACAGTTTTGCTGACTTTTTTGAATATGTGCTGTAACACAAAAATTTGAAAAATAATCTTCTAAAAATCTATAAGAATAATGATACTATTTGAAATAAAATAAAAATCAATACTCTTTCTATATAAAACAGTAATAACTCAGAGATTTCACTAAAGGAGATGAAGCAAATCTTCATCTATAAGAAAGTAACACAGGACTTGGGAGGAGAATGATGGAGAGGAAGGGATTAATGACTCCCTACTTGGCAAGATAAACTGGAGACTGATTGCCTCAGCAGAAAGAAAGCAGATACCAATCTGATATGTGGGAGCATATCTAGCATGTTGGAACTACAAAGACGATAATTTAACTGAAATTATTTTCTTCTATTAAAATTTCCCAGTACTGTTAGAATTCCTCTCTAAAATCTTGTTGATGGCGGTCTAAGAAAATCACCCTCACTTTCTTGAGTGTTACTGACTAAATAGCCCACCTGTATCAAAAATGGCATTTTTTTCTCTTCACAGATATGATCATGAGACAGATTTGTTTAAAAGGATTTTCTCTCCCCACCCTTTGAGCATTCTCCTTAAGAAATACATGCCAGAACACATGCCATCTTTCCTTCATTTCTATTTATATTATTTTTTTTTAATCACATATCAAGTTTGGGCTGAATTGCCTAACTAAGGGGTTCAATTAAACATGCTTGTTTAAATTCATTAAATGTGCTAGTAAAAATTAGAAGTCAAGTTAAAACGTTCTTCATGAAAAATAATCTAAACTAGTTTCCTGTGGAATCTGAAGTGTGTGTGTATGTGTGTGTGTGTGTGTGTGTGTGTGTGTGTGTGTGTGTGTGTGTGTGTCGGTGAGGGGTGTACATGAGTATTCATGTATGTGGAGGCCAGTGGTGTCAACCTTAGGTGTCTTTCTCAATCACTTGCCACACTGTGCTTTTGAGACAGGGTCTCTCCCTCCCATCAGGATATTGCCTAATCTATTAGGCTGATGGGCCAGTGAGTAGAGATACCCTGTCTCTACCTCCTCAGCACTAGAATTACAGATGCATAGCACCACATTGTGGGATGGAACTCCTGTTTTCATAGCAATTACTTACCAATGGAACTATCTCCATGGCTTTGAAATCTGCATTCTGTTGTGAATTATAAGAGCTTTGTGTATATGGTACAATCCATTCCTCTTTGTAGATTTCTTAGTTTTTGAAGATAGATTCCATTGAGTTTATCTTCAGAGATCTTATCATACTAATCAAGTGTCTTGACTATTCTAAGCATTCAATAACTGTGTGCTAACATTCCATCTTAGTGTTAGCTTGCAGTTATTCACTTACTTGTGACAAACAGCCACAATATGAAATAACTTTAATAGGAAAATTTGAGGGTTATTTTCCTCCCCACAGTTCCTGAAAGATTGTTAAGTAACCCAGCAAACACACCAGTGCTATCATTTGGGAGACAAACCTTGACTTACTTCCTTTTGACTGTATGATTCCCAAGTCATCATCCTAAAGTGGAAGTCAAATAAAGCTGTGGTAGAACAGAGACAGGAAAGAGTTCAAACTGGAGTTAATAGCAATGGTCAAATGATAACCAGTTATAATCACGGCACCATCGTACATTTGTATAGTATATGAAGTTTCCAAAGTGATTCCACATTTTCTCCCATGCCTGCCCTTGGAGACACAGGCACAGCTCCACAGTGTACCCTCAGCACCCTAAGGAGTTTTGTTTTCGTTTTCGTTTTCAGAGTTCTCTACAGGTAAGAACACAGACTCCTGGTCACACTGTGCAAAAGAATAGCAGGAGAGCCAGTGTGAATCAAAGTTGGGATTTATTAAAAATAGAAAGATGTTCAGAGGAAGAATTGGCACAGACAAGAGCATGACTGTGGGCTTCTCAAAGAAGAGTCATCATTCAATGTCCCAGGAACAATGTACCATCTCAGTGACTTTTAAATTACATCTCAAAGGGTCACTAAGAAAATTGTTCTTTTTTCCCCTCTTGAATGAAATTGGTTTCTGGGGTACCTGGAGTGAGATTACAATCCATTAAGATTAAAAAAAAAGAGCCACTAGAGCTGTGCATGGGGGCGGCTAGAACCCATCCTTTACTGTTCCTGGGGGTTCTGGTGATTCCTAGAAAAGCGATTTTCCAGGTCTGAAGGGAAAGGGGCTGTAAGGCAATGTTATTGCGTTGGAATTCGTAATTCTCAGCTGACAAGAGAGGCTCCAACTAGTCTCGGAGGTGAGTGGTTCCTCTTTCTTCTCATTTTGTCTTTCTGTTCTTCCTCAGTTTTAGAAGACACTGTCCTCTTTCCGCAGAAAAGGAAGCAATTTGAGGGAAGTCCCCTACTGGAGGCCATCAACCTGGAATCCTGCTGTCTTCTGAGTTTGCCTTGTGCTGTGTGATGTAGTACCATCAATGTAGGCCAGCATGAGAAAGAAGAGATCTAGAGCTAAGCATTTTGCTTCAAAATACAAAGTAGCTAATTTTTAAAATATCAAACTATAAATCAATCAAATTATAGCTCATGGAGGGAAAAATAACAAAGTTAAAATGTAAACAGTGTATAAAAGCTTTGATTTTTGTCTCATACCTATCTGCAGTGGTTAGTTTTAATTGTCAACGTGAAACAAAGAAGAAACACCTGGAAAAAGATTCTTCCTGAGGAATTGTCTGGGGGAGGGGGTTGCCTTGCATGTGGTAATTGATATGAGAAGACAGAGTCCACTGTGAGCGTGCCATTCCCTGGAGTAGAGAGAATAAACTGAGAACTAAAGATACATGCAATCACACTCTCTGGCCAGCTGACTGAAGGTGCTGGTGCTTTGCCTTCCCTGCTATGATGGACTGTAACCTGAAACTGTGAGCTAAAATAAATGCCTTTCCCCCTAAGTTGCTGTTTTCGAGTATTTAATTACAGCAACAGAAATTAAATTAGGACAGTGTTATTTGTATCTAAACTATCAAAGAGATGTTTAGAAATTTATGTTCTAGAACTCTCTGCTAAACCAAAATGTAGTAAAACTAAAAATGTACAGTTTTAGATTATGTTTTCTTGCATGCTAAGCATTAGGCTGAATATTCTATAGAGATAATATCCCTTTATCCTCCAAGTGAATTTGTGATAGGGATTAATATTATTATTTCAGGTAAAACAAGAAGTTTGAAACGAGTGGAAAGACATTTGACTATCAAATGTCCAAGTTAGAATTTGAACCTGGGCTGGTTAGCCTAGATTGCCATCTGTGCCCTACGTGGCTCTGATAATCTGAACCTCCTAGATAAAGAGGAGGGGGGAACTTTAGGATATGTTGTGCTGACACAATTGCTAATCAGAATTCCATCACAGAAGCAGAACTACAAGACACATGAGCATATCAGTCACCTTCCCACCACTGTGACAAAATACCTGAGACAAAGAATTTAAAAGAGAAAAAAATGAGAGCTACACAAAAGGACACATGGAACCTAAGAGAAGTGAAGAGACTGAGGGCAGGGCTGAAAGGAATGACCAAGGCTAGCAGAAGGTTAGGGAGAGTCTATTAGAACACACTTCGTCAGAAAATGCCATCATTTTACCTAATACCTTGGGCACTAATTTTAATATTTTTCAAGTATTTTTAAGAAGAAAGGTTCATTGTGGTTCCCTGTTTCAGAGGTTGAAGGTCAAGGTCAGTTACTCTGCTGTGTGGGGCCTGAAGTAAGGCAGCATATTATTGCAGGAGCATGTGGAGAAGGCAGATCATCTCCTGGCAACCAAGAGGCTGAAAGAAAGCAAAGAACCAGGGACAAACTATACAGAGTCTACAGTGACCAATTTCTGGCCACTTCCTTCACCTAATATTTCTATCACCCTCTAATTACATCACCAATTGGGGGCCAAGCCTTCAACAAAGAAGCCTTCAGAGAACATTCTAAATCCCACCCAGAAGTGTCAGAGAGGATTTCAAATGGACACCCTCAAGCACGGGCTGAAGGACAGTGAGACCCACAGCTGGCCACAATAGGTCTATATCTCCATGAGTGCAAAGCCAAATAAAGCAGAGCCAAGAAAGAAAGAATGGAAGATTCGTTACCTGCAGCCAGAGCATGGGTGTCACTTCCAAAGCCATGCTCTTTCAGAATAACAACAAGTGGAGAGATTTTATTCAGCTGCCCATATAGAGATTGGCCCAGTCCTAAGCATGCCCAGCTAAGGAATGCCTTCCTGAGCATGCTCAGTTCAAGACAATAATTTCAAAAGAAATGCTAGTAGGCACATTTTGGGGTGTACTCAGCTCAGTTATTGAAGGCATGTGAAAGATTAAAGTGATAGATGAAAATGCCAATGGGATGGCTCAGTTTATTAGTAGAAAATGACAGAAAGGACGTGCATTGACTCAGAAGCTTCCCCTGAAGGTGCCTGCCTTGCTCCGTGCTAACAAACCCACACCAGTTTTGGTTGAAACTGAACTTGTTGATAGTGACAAGCGCACACTTGGCCCAGGAAGGACTGGCAAAGCAGACAGAGGATCCCCATGGCCTTTTGGAATAGCCTCAGATCCATGTACTGCCTCCTACCACCAGCAGGGTGGGTCAGCAGATTAGGGAGGACGTGCCTGGCCTGCAAGATGGCTCCTGCCTCACTTCCTCCTTCCCAATCTTCCGGGAGAATCTTTCTCTTGGTTCATGCTAACTAGAAACACACAGGAGGAAAAAAAAAATTCTGAGAAATGCGATGCAGCCCAGTCAAGTTGACATATCATGGAATCCAACCGTCTATTGTTTTACAGATGTAGAAAGGAAGTCTTAGACAGGTTGGGTGGAAAAATCTAAGACTTCAGAGTTGACAAAGAAGGAATCCTACTTTCCTCCCATGCTTAGAAGTCTCATTTTAATAGCCAAATGAATGTAGATTGGTAGAGAATGCATTTGACATGCTGGGCTGTGAAGGAATCTGAGCTAGGAGTTCTTTTATTGATTAGTGATGTCTGCTGTGGTATGGGAAGTCAAAGCTGTGGTATCTGTACTACAGATGTGAAAACCTAACCCTTCAAAAATGATGATTTTGAAGGCACGTGATAAAGAAACTATCAAGAGCCATTCATAGTTACTAAAATGACTTAGAGTTGAGGGTAAAAACTTTCCTTATAGAGTGGGTATCAGGAATCACATGATCTCATCATGTGGTCCTATCATAAACAATACAAAACTAAAAGACCGTACACATGAGTGTGTGTGTGTGTGTGTGTGTGTGTGTGTGTGTGTGTGTGTGCTTGTACATGTTTGTATGGGTATGTGTGTGTGTGGAGACCAGAGATTGTCAGGTAACTTCCTTGATCATTCTTCTTCACCTTGTGTTTTGAGACAAGATCTCTCACTCATTGATTAGGCGATGACTAGGCTGGCTGACCTGTACGGTTAAAGGATCTTCATGACTCATTTCCCTTCCTAGCGCTAGGGTTACAGAGGTACATTGTCACACCTGGCCTTTTATGTGGATGCTAGGGATCTGAACTCAGGTCCTTATGCTTACATGCCAGGCATTTTACTGAACAAACCACCTTCTTAGTTCCTAAACAAACCTTCATCATTTTCGCAGGGAATAAAGAGTCAAACTGCTCAGTCAGTTCCTTATTAAGAATCTGCTTATCAGTGTATATTAATTTGCATTTATAATCCTTCTTCTTGATATAGAAAGCATAAACACGGAACAATCAGCTATTCATATAGGTCAACTAATCATGCTTGAATTGGTCCTGATCTGAAAATGGGTTCTTCTCAGGAGCTTCATAGTGCAGAGTAGAACTGAACTGTTCTCCCACTCAGATACTGGTAAATTCTTAGAGAACTTGCATGGTGTGGCCTCCTCGCTTTGAGCCAACAAACATTTATCTTTCTCACACATATGCATTGTCTC
>CABHPQ010174331.1:0-36019 GCA_902168405.1 Peromyscus aztecus
CTGTAGGCCTTCTAGACACAACAGAGCTGGCACACATGAATTTACAGAGACTGTGGCAGCACGCACAGACCCTACCAGGTCTGCACCAGTTGGGGTCACAGAGCTAAAAGGAAAAATAGACATGTGCCCCCATCCCTAACCCAGAAACTATTTCTAATTGATAGCCACTTGCTAATGAAAAATTAATTTTCTCCAAGAGAGTCTCACTGGGGAAACAAACTACTCCTAAGTGTAAGTAGGCTGCATGTCCAGCAGTAGACGGACAGTACAAAATAAACCCAACACCATCTTTGCGGGTTCTTTGTCTCTCAATGTTAATTCAGAGCATTCTTCTTCATCCTTTTTGTTGTTGGTGGTAGTTTTTCAAGACAGGGCTTCTCTGTGTAAGAACCCTGGCTGTCCTGGAACTCACTCTGTAGACCAGGCTGTCCTCGAACTCACAGAGATCTCTCTGCCTCTGCCTCCCAAGTGCTGGGATTAAAGACATGGGCTACCATGCCCGGCCATTCTTTTTCTTCTTACAGGCCCTTTGTATTTATTATGGCTTCCAGTTTTGTGTTTTTTTATGGTACTCCTATGTGTGTGTCTGAATCTCTACTTTTAAATTAAAATGTTTTAATTCAATTTCAATTATACATTTCTTGAGCTTTATCTTTGGCTCTTTTTCCTGTTTGTTTGTTTTGCCCTATTCTGATTTGTTTGGGTTTTATTTTATTGTATTTTATTTTTTATTATTATTCCTTGTAAGCCTGTTTTCTAGGGATTCCCAGACAGGGTGTGGAACCAGATGGGAGGAGAGATTGGGAGAACTGGGAGGAGCAGGGGGAGGGGAAACCATAATCAGAATCTATTGTATGAAAAAAATTCTTTCGATAAAAAGGGGGGGCGAGAGGGGGGCAGATTGTGATTTCAAGGTTGACATAGCTGGACACAGTGAGATGGTAGGATGGCGAGACCTCCTTCTCAAAACAAACAAACAAACGTTTTCTGTTGGGCAACAAAGAGATGACTACATGATTAACATGCCAGCATCTCTAGAGGTAGAGACAGAAGAAGGTTCAGTATTTCAAGGCCAGTTATATAAAGCCATAAAATGGGCTCAGAGCCACCCTAGGCTATGGAAGATCCTGTTTCCAAAAAGATGTATGAAATTTCTACTGAAATAGTTAATCTTTAGAATAATAAAAGCTTTAAAAGCACAGCTCCTTTAGACAGTGCAGCCATTCAGGTATCTAGCCAGCTAGAATACCTTGTTGCACCTAAGACTGCCAAGGGCCTCTGCATTCATAATCACCTTTGGAAGCTATTTGCTTCTTCTTAATATTTAATAAATCTTAATTTAAAAATAATATTTTAATGTGCTGTTTAATAAGAATTTACTGGTCATTTAACTACTAGCAAGTACTGTGCTGGCTCAGCAAATCAAAAAGAATGCAGGAGAGGGGGTTGCCCCCCAAGTAAAGGCAAGCTTGTAAGACACAGCATAGCTCAAGTGCACAGACACTGAGCAAGAAGACGCATCTGTAAACATCAAGGTGAAAAGATTTCTGCCGCATTGCTAACAGAAAGGGTATAGACCTTTCTGTGTTTTTCCTAATCCACCCTAGCAAAAATAATAGATTACACGTATTGATTTCTGACTACCATATGGAACAGACACCGTGTCGAATTCCTTAAATATCTTATTTAGTGTTCACAAAAACCCCAGAGGGTCAGGACTTTTAAAATTCCATTTTCTAGATAAAAGGGATTAAGAGATTGACTTGAGCTCTCACAGCCAGAAAAGCCACAGAGCACAGGCCTAGGCAGGGTTACGGGAAGAGCCTCCAGCCCAGTCAGCACACTGCTCCCTGAGCCTCTGAGCCGGCTGCGCGTTTGGTCCAGATGGAAACTATCATAGATAAACTGAACACAACACCCTCCGTCTTTTCTGGGAACTCTTACTTCAATGTGTGAGCCCACCATCTTTACTTAAAAGCTTCCTCAAAGGCCTCTGGGCTCCTTCATTTCAGAGACAAGACAGACCTCAGTATCCTCGCTGTTCTTAACATGTAATTTTCACACGTAATAAATGTTAATGCTGTTCTTGTGACATGCGCCGCACATGCACTTAACTTAGGGCATCCCAAACAGGCATACTGGACTCCATCTATGGCATAGCAATGATTTGGATTTTCTGGTGGATGCATGAAGTTCAGGACACAGTCCCTGCTCAAGAGTTTACAGTTAAGCTGCAGAGAGATGAAAAACAAACACATAAAAGGCAAGTAGTTCAAGAGTTATTCTACACACAAAGATAAAAATGCAGGATCATGTTGATGACTTGTTAGGTTGCAGTAGAAAAAAAAAATTCTGTAGTTTTGTTTGTTTGGCTTGGTTTGGTTTTTGGTTTTTCAAGACTGGGTCTCTCTGTGTATGTAGCCCTGGCTGTCCCAGAACTCACTCGGTAGACCAGGCTGTCCAGGAATTCAGAGATCTACCTGCCTCTGCCTCCCAAGTGCTGGGATTAAAGGTGTGCACCACCATCTCCCAGCAATTCTGAAGCATTTTAAAGTGTGAAATGAGCCAAGGAGATGGCTCAGAGGGCAAAGGCGTCTGCTGCCAAGAGGACTGAATCTGAGTTCATCTCTGGCTCCCACTTGTATGCTTTGGATATCATGCAGTTCCTTAGTCACCTACTTGGTTGTTTTTGTTTTGTTTGGTTTAAGATAGGGTCTCTCATTGGCCTAGAGATCATTAAGTAAATTAAGCTGAGTAACCAGTGATCCTCAGAAATCCTCCTGCCTCTACTTTCTCAACAATGGGGTTATAAGTGTCTATAGTCATACATGGCTTTTTTTACAATTAGTATTTGTTGTAGAATATTGTTTTAAGGTATGTTACTTTTGTTTATGTTGCATTTGTTTAACTCTGTGAAGCTGTGTTACTTTGCCTGTCTAAAACACATGATGGTCTAATACAGAGCTGAACAGCCAATAGTGAGGCAGGAGAGAGAAATAGGCGGGGCTGGCAGGCAGAGAGGATAAATGGAGAAAAAAGTAGCCAGAGAAGAGGGAAGACTTCAGAGGCCAGCCACCCACCCATCCAGCCAGACCATGGAGTAAGAAGGAAAGAAGAGATATACAGGAATAGAGAAAGGTAAAAGCCCCAGAGCAAAATATAGACAGGATAATTTAGAGTTAAGGAAGTCAGCTAGAAACAAGCCAAGCTAAGGCTGAGCATTTATAATTAAGAATAAGCTTCCATGTGTCATTTATTTGGGAGCTGGGTGGAGGGCCCCCCAAAGAGTAAAGAGTAAAAAAACAAACAAGTACTAGGGTTCAAATTTGTGTCATCAAGTTTTAATAATTAAAATATCTCTCCAGCCTGTTTTTTTCCTTTAAAAAAATTTAATTACTTAATTAATTTATAGACAGTACCCTGAACTGTCCTCAAACTTGAGATCTGCCTGCCTGTACCTTCCAAGAGTTGAGGTTATGTATGTAAACCACTACACTCAATCTCAGATTGCAATTCTTGGGTTGGAGGTGGGCTGTTTTTATAGAAAAACAAAGAACTTTAAATATACAGCACATGCAACAAACTCTGTGCTGTCTAGTTTTATGTCAACTTGACACAGAGTGGAGTCATCAGAGAAAGAGGGAGCCTCAACTGAGAAAATGGTTTCATAAGATCTGGTTGTAGGTAAACCTGTAGGGCATTGTCTTAGGGTTTCTATTGCTGTGAAGAGACACCACAACCAAGGCAACTCTTGTAAAGGAGAAACATTTAATGAGGTGGCTTTCGGCAGTTCAGTCCGCTATCATCACAGTAGGACATGGCAGCATGCAGGCAGGCTTGGTACTGAAGAAAGAGCTGAGAGTGGGGAAGGAACTACATCTTGATCCTACAAACAACAGGAAGTAGTTTGAAACACTGGGTGTGACTTGAGCATATATGAGGCCTCAAATCCCACCCCCACAATGAAACTCTTCCTCTAACAAGGCCACACCCACTTCAACAAAGCCATATCTCCCAATAGTGCCATTCCCTATGAGTTTATGGGGGTAATTACATTAAAACTACCACAGACATTTTCTTGATTAGTGATTAATGCAGCAGAGCCCAGCCCAATGTGGGTGGCACCATCCCTGAGCTGGTGGTCCTGGGTCCTATAAGAAAGCAAGCTGAGCAAACCCTGAGGAAGAAGCCAGTAAATAGTCCTCGTCCATGGCCTTAGCATCAGCTCCTGCCTCATCTGGTTTGAATTCCTGCCTTGGCTTCCCTCAGTGGACTATGATACTCTTGGTCATGTCGTTTGTTACAGCAATAGTAGCTCTAACTAAGACAACCCCCCACACCTAGATGCATGGATTATGTTGCTCATGAACGCCTTGTACAAGAATCAAGATACTAATTCAGAATATCCTGAAAAGAGCTTCTCATGATCACTTCCTGTGGAACTAGTGAATGTGCAGAGACAATTTTGTCATCATTAGATTCAGAGACTTCCATACTTAGATGTAGGAGTTGAAAGAGGGAAAACCAACCAACCAACAAACAAAATAAATTGTGAACTGGAATGAATCGGCCTCAAGGAAGAGACAATGTTGAGCCAAGCTTTGAGATCTTAGAAATCCCTTTACTAATGTTTAAGCTTGTTTTAGCCTAGGTGAAATTATTTGCTTCACCAGTCTTTAATGTAGGCTGGGTTTTCTGTAGGAACCCCCTGCCAGCTCTGTCCTGCCAGCTGGCTCCCAAATAACCATACAGAGATTTATTATTAATTATAAATGCTCAAGCATAGCTTGGGCTTGTTTTTTAACTAGGTCCTATAACTTAAATTAACCAATTTTCATCAATGCATTGCTGCCCCAAGGCTGGTTTACCTCATCTACGTGCTTCCCATCTTACTTGCTCTGGGTCTCATAGAATCTCCTCCTGACTCTGCCCTTCTCCCCCTCAGCATTCTCTCTATTCTGAAAGTCCTGCCTAGCTACTGGCCACTTAGCTTTTTTATTAAACTAATCACAGTGGCATATATTCATACAGTGTAAAGAAATATTCCACACTTTAAGTTAGGTTTTTAGCCAGAAGGAAAGTAAAGGTGGAAAAATAAAAATAGATGCACCACCAACTACAATTAGGGTAGGCAGACCCATGAGTTAGAGCTATTCATCCATCACATTCCTTGTGAGAAGCCCTGTAGGCATCACTAGCATTTGAGAACTGGTGGGATGGCACTAATAGTTTCATCCCAAATTTCCTCCCCTTCCCTTAGAGACAGTTCCATGGCTATATGATGCAGTTGCCTGACTATTGTTACACATTCTGAACAAGTGTCTTCCAAGTTCCCACCAGCAATCTTCTCATTGTGTTCAGACTGTGGCCCAACTTGCCTCAGCCACCATCAAGAGAAGTCAGTAAAAGAGCTAATGTAAACAGTAATGCTGTTTCTTGTGTTTCTCAGTGTGGGAGACCAGCTTCTACTTTTTCCTTCCAGGATACTCTTGAGGAGAAAGGAATAAAGGATTTAGACAGAAATATAGAGGGGAGAGAGAGACAGATAGAAACACAGGATAGCCCCAGGAGGACCTGGATCATTATCTACCGGCCCCTTCTGTCTCTTCTAAGGGGTTTTTAAAGGAATGCCAAGGGGTGAAGCAAAAGACCTCCCCCTAGCACAGCCAAGTGCAGACCTTCCAAACACCTGGTAACCATGCACATGGTCAAGCAATCTTCTAATGCAGCTTTGCTGGGTAAAGCAAGCTCAGATCTCACTAGGAACTTTTGTGGGCCTCCACACCTCAGGAGGCAAATGCTTGTGCTTCCTACCTGCCAGATGCCTGAACTGTCAATGACCTAAAGTCTGTCATTTGCATTAAGTAAGAAGATGTCTCTCTCCCTACTATGTGAAAATAATTACTGTTTATAAATTAGTTCAACGTTCTTGCTCTCCTTTGTTCTCATGCAACAAATTGTTTTCGGGCTCCTTAGAATGTTGGGTGAGACTTTGTCAGCTCTGTGGACTTTCTCTGCCCAATGTGTCTACTTTTCACAGATGTCATTCTCAGTAATCTGAGTCTGCTCCCAGCTCTGTCTCGGTGCTGCTTCCCCCAGAACACGACTGATACGTCTGTATTCAGTACAGATGTGAACACAAAGCTCTTCAACTCACTCTCTTTGTGAATGAGTTTGTCTACATTAATATATCATATACCCACCTAGATTCTCCAAATGTTTCCAGGCCTGTCCAATCCCACTTTAGGCCCAAGTGGAAACTTTTCTCAATAAAAATTCATAGCATAGCTCTGGGTACTAAAAGAATGACTGGTAAGATATAATACATTCATGAAACACTCATTTAAGAGCACAGATTCAGTGCTGGAGATGTGGTTCAGCCATTATGAGCACTTGATACTCCTGCAGAGGACCCTGGTTAAAAGCCCAGCACTCACATGCCAGCTTACAAATGTCTATAACTTTGATTCCAGGAGATCCAGAACCCTCTTCTGGCCTCCAGAGATGCCAGTCATACAAGAGGTACACATACACTTATCCAAACAAAACACTCATACACACAAAAAAGAAGTCTTCTAAAAAAGAATAGAGGTTATCATGCATAATACATTTATATAACGGTAGAAAAATATTCTTTTTAACAAATGCTATTTTTTAATACGGGGGTGGGGCATGCCATGGTGTTTGCATAGAAGTCAGAGAACAACCCCTGAGAGCTAGTTTTTTCCTTCACCATGGGTTACAGAGATCAAACTCAAGAACTCAAAAATCAAGTTCAAATTCAATGATCACATTCAAAAGTCATCAGGCTTTCAAGGCAAGAGCTTTTAACCACTGAGCCATCTCCTTGGCTGGAAAACTAGTTTCAAACTCACATATATCTTGTAAATTAATATATATCTAAGATGCTACTCACTACAATCATGTTGGGGTTTTATTATTGTTGGCTTGCTTGCTTGTTTGTATGTATGACTGTTTGTTTGAAGCAGTGTCTCATGTAGCCCAGGCTAACCTTGAAATCAGTACATAGTTAAGGATGACCCGGAACTTCTGATCCTCCTGTCTCCAACTGTGCTAGGATTACAAGCATGCACCACTGCATCTAGTTAATGCAGTGCTGGGGACTGAACCTAGAGCTTGGTGCATGCTAGACAAACACTCTACTAACTGAGCTACAGTAGCCCTAGTCCTCAGACTGTTATTTTAGCATTATTTAGAAAACTATCTTTAATCAGCTTATGGGCACAATGCTAAACTCCAAACTAGAGTAAGAGAAATCCAAATGTGCATCTTGGATTCAGTGAGAAGCTGTGTTAGGAGATGTGGGAATTTGTCTCAAGTCAGATTACTGGTACATTTCCAGGAACTTAAGCACACCTTAATAAATGATCAGACTCTAATTCCTGGATGACTTTGCTTGCCATGTGATAATTCACAATTAAATAGGTAATATTTAATTTAAACTGTTAACAGCCAAATATTGGAGAGCAATGAAGTGTTTAAAAAAACTTCAAGCATAATAAGCATATAAAATTGGCTTACATTACTAAAGTGGTATAAAACAGAAATTTTTGAAATTTGGTAAATGGAGGGATTTTCAGCTTTAGAAATCTGGAAAGTAATTCTACCTTCAGAAAACAAGGCATGTCTTCTCTAATACTGGAATTGGAAATAAGATATCACTGTGTCAAAGGCCCTCATATTTCTGAAGATGGCCATGAGCTATAACATGTACGATGGCATGACTGTTCAGTGAGGGGGACTCGGTGTCATGGGTCATCTTTGCTCCAGAGTCTAAGACTCCCTCAGATCTGTACACTTCTTTGCCCAGACAGTTCCTCTACTTTCTGTCTTCCTTCCAGAGTTAATAATGGAGCAGAACCAAAGTGTTCCATTCATAAGTCCTGAGCTTTCCACACCATTTCAGTATGCCAAACTCCAGAGCATCACATCTGTATTAGAGCAGACACAACCTCCTAACATTGCCTAGGGAGGGACCACCTCCCTAAGGAATGCAGTAGAAAATAAAGACAAGGAGGAGGGAGACAGTGGGAGCAGAGAGAAGATGAATTGTTCATGAACCTTAACCCTGGTTGGATTCTGGGAAGGATTTTAGACTATTAGAAAAAGAGAATCACCATAAATAAGTTTAGGAGGCATCTTGCTTTCTTTCAGAGTTCATGACCAGAAAGAGCCAACAAAATTATCTTCAACGGAATTCCTATGAAATCAGACCATCAACCCAGTGTCCATCTTCTGTCCTTCACACCCATGGTTCATGTCCACTCACTTAAACACAGAGAATTTAGCAAATCCATGGAAAGATTGGAAGAACTAAGGGGATTTATTGAATGCTTGTTTTATCTGGAGCATAAGCAGAAGAGAAAATTTTGAGATAGTCTTCACATATTTCCACCACTCTCCTTTTGTCCCACAAACTCCATTTAGGCTAGTCAGGCAGCATGATCCAGCTTCCAAGCTCTCACTCAACCTGGTCCCTTTTGAATGGGGTCAGTTGGTTTCACAGGACAGTGGGAGTGCCACCACGAGGCCCAGCGGGTAGCTGACTCCTGGCTCTCCTTCTTTCTCAGAGCACTATCCACCGTGTTAAAAGGAAATCCCATCACCCTGAAACATCAAGAATGAGACCTTACAGGATCAACATCACTGACGGCAGTGAAATGAAAAGGAGAAATTTAGGGGGAAAATGCAAGTAAGAAAAAAGAAGAATAGGTCACTGGGAGCAGACCGGTTTCTGCCTCTCGCCCTTTCAAATGTTCTATCTTGGACGGGAAAATGCTGGGTTACTAAATTCACTGGGATATAAAGAATGTTCTCCTATGTACAGCCCCCAGCACACCGCAGGCATTAATTAAACGTTTATCAAGTGCCTGTGGTGGGTCAGGCACTCAACTGTTCCTCAGATATTATTTTCTTGTGTAATGCAATCCCTGTCGAGAGTTTTGTAAAGCACTATCATTCTTATATAAAGGAAAAGTAACAAGACATAGAAATTTTTATGAAGCCAATGGAAGCCCAGGACTGGCAATTTCAAGTTACTATCCACTGTACTCTTAAAAATCAGGTTAAGGTATGATGTGCTTATGGAAGAAAGAGAAAAAAAAAAACAAGATAATCAAATCTGAATTATGAACCTTATATCTAAAAACAAAAATTCAAACCTATGAAGTTACTGGTAATTTTAGGGAATCCCACTAGAGTTAGCACATGTTAATGAGGAGCTGAGAGTTCCTTCCTCGGGTCCTTTGTCTCCTTAATAAGAGAATTTAAGAACAAATTCAAATGGAAGCTTGAGGATGGTTTTATTAGAGTTTAAATAAAAGTCCCAGGGGCAAGCTATAAATCTTGGAACCTGCTTACAGGGGTAAAATGGATAAGAGAGGAAAAAAAAAAAAAAAACAACATGCCATTTGAGATAAACCAACATGGAGGTTAGCCACACAGCAGATAAGCAACCACAGGGCAGAGGGACTTTAAAGACAGAGGGTGGTCCAAAGTCTGGGAAAGCATGCCAAGAGAGAGAAAGGAGAAATGGGAAGGTCTCACTGTTCTGAGTAATTCAGGAAAGCAGACAGACATACAAGGCTACCTGGCTACTGACCTTCCAGGGATTATACTAAGACCGGGAATTCTGGGAAGGAAAAGTACATTATCTCATCCAAGGGATAATTATTTCTCCTTCCTAGGAGTGGTCCCTTAGCCAGGTGACTGACCCAGTCCAACTGGAATGTTGGGTTTCCACCCAGGCCCAAGATTGTATCCTCTTGACCCAAAGGAAATACAATAGTTTTCCTTTAATAGACCTTCATTGCTGCTAACATTAGATTTTTCTAAATATAAGTCACACTAACTAGTCTTTACTTGGGTTTTCTCCAAAGTCCAAAGCTAAGTAACGCCATTCAAATTTATAATTACTGCCAACCAGCCTGTTTTGTGGGGCATATGAGACAGTAAATACATTTTGCCATTTTTTCACTGTTTTCTATCATTGAAATAAGAAAAAAAATATTGCAGATCAGAGATCAAAATGTCACTCATATGATGGATGTGCCCTACATGTGTGGCAACCATACTCTTCCTAATACCCAATCTCAAAATGACAGTGAATCCCCAAACTTCAACCCTGTCCCACACCTACCGGCAGGTGCAGAATTCAGCCTGTTCCTACAGGAAAATGTGCATGGGCAGGCAGGAGGATGGGGGGGGGGGATAGGAAAGAGATGAAGAATACAGGACCAGCTTCCAGTCCCAAACTCCACAACAAGGGAAGGATAAGCCTCCTTAAGAGGATGGAGAGAATGGTAATGTTAATACCTATCCTTGTCCCTCTTTTTGGAAACATAAAATCTGGAAAGAGGATATCACCATGCCTCTCTCTCTCTCTCTCTCTCTCTCTCACACACACACACACACACACACACACACACACACACACACACACACGCACACACCTTTCTTTTCTGCATTTGCAGCATGTTGGTCTTAGGCACTTCACTTCCTGATCATCGTATTCCCAACAATCAATAGGAAATAAATGAAAAGACATGTCCTACTCTGGGTAAAATCAGGATTTTAAGAAGGGACCATTTCCCAGTCACTTATACTTTACTTTTGTATGTAAAATAAATGTGTATAGATATGTAAACGATGTAGGGGAAGACTACAACTCTCAATGGAGAGTCAGGATTAACTACATTAATAGTCAACGGTTCTATTTACATCTCAGAAGGAGGACAAAGCCGTGGCAACTCACTATACCACAGAGGTGACTCAGCGTGTGGAGAGGAAGGAGTGAACCCCAAAAGGGATGAGGAACTGTAGCAGATGCTGTGTCTGATGATACCGATGGGACTGAAAAGACACAGAAGAAAAGAAAGACAAGTAAAAAAAAGAAAGAAAAGAAGAAAAGTAACTCAGCTGCTTATTCCTCGAAGTCTCACTTCTACCCTCCCCACTCTTGGGAAATTAGGTTCAGGCCTAGGGTGACTAGTGAGCGCAAGCTGGAGGAGCCCCAGTGAAAACAGTCAGCTCCCCACAGCTCTGTAAGATTCAGGTCTAAGGGCTAACTTAGGAGATTTGCAACCATGGTTGGCAAGTTCTGTCCCTGCCGACTATCCGGATTTCATGATAAAATATCGGCCATATCAAATATTTTGTTTCTTGGGTCTTAGCTACTTAGCAATAAAATCTGGATACACAGTTTTCCAGCTCTGACTGACCCCTACATGGCTATTACAGAAACACTCAACACCTTCCCAAATGATCACCAAAGATACCTACATCACTCTCCAATAGGCATCTCAGTTGCTTTGTATCAGAGGCTGGCAAAGAATTCCCAGGTTGTTGCCAGGTCTCTTGCTACAGGTTGTTACTAGAAATGAGGCACAAGGCACCGCTATAGGTTGGTAAGTCACATGGCAGGGTGAAGAACAAACCAAATGAAGCTCCTGGCTGTGGGGTCCACACTCCCTAGAAGCTCAGCAGTAGCAGTGCCTGTCCAAATCTTAGCCACTCAGAAGGATTCTTCCAATTGACAACGTTCCCAAGCCACTGATCTCCATAGGGCTGTCCCTATTCGGACACCCCACCCCCACACCACAGGCTTGATCCAGGGCTGAAGGCTCCAGACCCATTCAGAGCAGACACCCTGGATCCCAGCCAATCCTCACCTTCCCTTCTCCTACCATCAGAATTTACCCTGGGAATAAACGGTGGTTCCGTAGATGGTTTAGAAAGCAGGACTGAGAAAAGTCTAGAAACTACTCTGAAATCAACAAGGTAATCTGGGTGTTTGTTGTTTTCTGACAAAGCATACAAAGCTTCCATGGGATTCTCAAAGCTCGAGATCTTCTGTGTAAGTGATCTCATCACTGTCATAGTAATTACAACAAGCCTGTACAGTTACTTCATTTCTACTATAATTTCTAACAATAAGGAATGGAATTTTCAGAAATAAAGATCTTTTATGGCTTTGGGGGAGGAGTATGCATGTGTACACATGTATATATGTACAGAGAAGGGTATGCATGTGTAGTATGTATATATGTTCAGAGGAGGGTATGCATGTGTAGAAATGTATGTATGTTCAGAAAAGGGTATGCATGTGTAGACATGTATATATGTACAGAGGATATGCATGTATAGATATGTATGTATGTACAGAGGATATGCATGTATAGATATGTATGTATGTATGTACAGAGGAGGGTATGCATGTGTAGACATGTATATATGTTCAGAGGAGGGTATGCATGTATAGACAAGTATATATGTTCAGAAGAGGGTATGCATGTGTAGACATGTATACATGTACTGAAGAGGGTATGCATGTGTAGACATGTATATATGTACTGAAGAGGGTACGCATGTGCAGACATGTACATATGTACAGAGGATACCATCCTCTGTACATATGTATGTACACAAGCATGTGTAGTATGCATGTGTAGACATGTATATACGTGCAGGGGCTCCTCTGTCATTCTCTGTTCTATTTCTTCACCATTTCTTGGCCAAGCTGGAAGCCAGTGAGCCCTAATCATCCGCCTGTCTTGTCCCCTGTCCCATGCCACCCTGCTCAGCACTACGGTAACTGTCATGGGTGGTCATGCCAAGCTTTTTGAGGGTGTGCTGAACACAGGTCTTCATGCCTGAACAGCAAATACTCTTCTTACCTTCTGAGCCATATCCCCAGCCTCTATTCCTAGCAGTATGATTTTTTTTAATTGCTACCAAAATGTCAAAACATAACGCCCAATGGAGACTTATTTATTTCAAGATATAAAATGTCCAGGAGTTTCAGTATGGTTTGACTATGCATCATGGAAGAGAAGCTTGGGCGCTTCACTAGAATGAGTTGTGATTAAGTGTTAACACAAGTTACTGGGCGTCGGTGGCGCACACCTTTAATCCCAGCTCTCTGGAGGCAGAGCCAGGCGGATCTCTGTGAGTTCGAGGCCAGCCTGGGCTATAGACCGAGATCCAGGACAGGCACCAAAACAACACAGAGAAAAAAAAAAAAAGACAAGTTACAGTGAGAACCATAGCTATCAAAACCCAGACGTGAAGCTGAAAAATTATTGAAATATATTCTTAATAGAACTGCCTTGTTGGTCTACATTTCTGTTATTTGATACCAAAAATATTTCAAGGCCATCAGTAAGCAATTCAAATTTCCAAGAAGAGATGGACCCAAAAAAATAAATATTCTCAATCTTAGAATTAGGCATCTACAAATACTTTTTTTTTTATATTCTAGTTGACTTTTGGCATACTAGAAGCATCTGCAGTGGCAATACACATTTTCAAGAAAGGATATTTCAATAAATATTTAAAACAGTGAATAAATACTTCCTCTCTTGGATCTCAGCTGTAAAAACCTAGGTTGAAAACTGAGGGGCGGGGAGAGGAACAGCCTCCACTTTATTATTGCCTTTGGGTGTTGCTTATTTTGTATGTAATCAGAGTGAGGAGAAAGAATACATTTAGAAAGTTAAATAGTTCTTTGTTATCTAAACCCATGCAGGAGCAAGAATGCAGGTAGCTTGAAACAAAGAAAGGAAATGATTCTAACACCAAACTATTGAAGAAAAACGCTGCAGAAACAACATGCTGCTCGTTCCTAGTTCTTAAAGAAGAGGCAAGGTATGAGTTTAAAAATTAAATGCAATAACATTTTAAAGCTGATCCTTACGAGTCTCCTCCATGTCTGTCCATGCATTAGGGCTGCTCACTGTAAGGATGAAATACAATGGAAAATAATACGCCTAGAACAGAGAGTATATGAATAGCAAGAAAAAAAACTAGGGTCTAGTGATACTTATTTACTTCACAGAGATACTGGTACCAATTCCTTTGGAAATAAAATGCCATAATAATAGCTCCATGTTATTTATAATTAAGACAAAGAAAGTTGTCTAATTCCTCTACTTTATGATTTCTGGGTTTGTTTACAGTCTCCTAAGTGATTACGACTTGTTCTGTGCCTTTCTTCTTTTTTGATGCGGTGCAATCAAGAAACAAGACAGAAAGGTGACACTGTGCTGCATTCATCAAATCATGTTTTTCCCCAAAAAGTCTGCTAAATGATCAAAAACCAGGGAAACCAACGTGTTTAACTAGATGGGTGCACTGTATTTACTCACCAGTTCCACTGACGGGGAAGTGAGTAGTTAAGCCAAACACAGCTCTTTTCGTTTTCTTGCCCCCTTTCCAGCCATTTATTTTTATGACTACATCAATTCCGCACATCAGGACTTAGGAAGCACTGCCAGAGGAGTGTCAATCATAAGATAAAGGGAGCAGAGGTGTAAAGGTAATATTTGAAAAGGGAAGCCCAGAGATGAAGTTGAGAATTACAGAAACCAGGCAACCTCATATAATATATTACCAGGGAAAGGCAAGCACAACAGAAGAATGGGAGAAAGGTTGATGGAGGGGATGGGGGATGGATTACACAAAAATACCAATATGGCCGAGAGTCCGGAACTAAATGGTGAGCAGAATGTTGAGATGAAGTAGAGAGGACTCGTTTTAGATTTGGAGTTCATAACACACGATGACATAAATAAAGAGATAAGCACTTGAATGCCTAAGCAGAGAACAAACAATTCCCCTGCAATCCTACAGGAAGAATACACTGATTGCTTGTGCTTCTCTGGAGGCCTTAATGTGCTGTGTAGGGGAGTATACTACATACCTTAGCCACCTCTAGAGTCTGTGTCATTAACCTCAGCCCTGGTACCCTCATTACCGACTCTGATTCTTACCTATGCCGTAGTTGTTTCCAGACACATAATTACCAGCATCTCCCCAGTCTCCGTTTACCTCTTCTGCCACTTAACTGCTTCTGGCCTTTGGGGAAGCAATTAATGAATCCCTGTGCTGAAATCGTTAAATGACATTGGAGGGATCAAGAAAAGTTATTCCTTTTTTAGGGCCAGCCACGTATTTCCTATCACCCATAGAAACTGAGCTAGGAAAGACCCAGTGGATTCTTTGACAGTCACCCACAGGTATATTCATTCATTCACTCATTCACTCATTGGATAAAGACTTTTAAGTACCATATTGGGCAGTTTTGCATCACTTTAACTAAATACCTAACATACACAATTTAAGGGAAAAAAGATTTATCTGGACTCATGTTTTCAGAGATTTCAATATAAAAGGTCAGCTGGCTACATGGGTTTGGACCTGGGATCAAACAGAATATCATGGCAGTGTCTGGGGGAGGAGGCTGCTAGCCTCATGCCATTGAAAAAGCAGGAAGAGAGGAAGAGACCTCCAATCAGATGATGCCTCCCATCAGCTCCCGCCTTCGGCAGTTTCCACCACCTCCCAATAATCCGTTTATCAACCTATTGATGGAGGCTGGAAAGATGGCTCAGCAGCAGCCGGGTGGTGGTGGCGCACGCCTTTAATCCCAGCACTCGGGAGGCAGAGGCAGGTGGATCTCTATGAGTTCGAGGCCAGCCGGGTCTACAAAGCGAGTTCCAGGAAAGGTGCAAAGCTACACAGAGAAACCCTGTCTCGAAAGATGGCTCAGCAGCAACAAGCACTTGCTGCTCTTCCATAGGGCCCAGGTTCAGTTCCCAGTACCCACATGATGTCTCACAGCCTTCGAAACCTCCAGTTCCAACAGACCCAATACTCTCTTCTGGCCTCCCAGGGCTGTTGTATGCACATGGTTCATGTGAACTCTGAAAGCACATGCACATGGGAATGAATAAATAAATAATTTAAAATAATAAAATAAAACCAACTATTGATGGTTTCATCCACTGATTAGATCAGAGTCCTCATAATCCTGCCACTTTCCATAATTCCGTGAGATGCCAACCAAGCCTTTAGCACATGAGTCATCTTATGATGACATTTCACATCCAAAGCACTACAAGCAGAAACCATATGCTGGGTTTTGTGATACCAAGGCACCGGAGGGTTGAAAGCATCATTAGAGGGTTCACTGTTTAATTGCTGAGGGGACTGTCCAGCAATAACAATCTAATATGTAAATCCGTGACAGGTGGATACTCCCAGTTAGGAGCTCTGGAAAGACAAGAGAATCTGAACAGGAAGGAAACAAAAGTGTCATAGAGGGCTGGATATTCATAGAGGAAATGCAGAAGTTTGTCAGGGTAATAAATAGAAATAGAACATTCCAGAAAGAGTCTATACAATTTTAGTACTATTGAGAAAGAAAACTATCATTACCAACTGTGTGTGCATGCATCTGTGTATCTATCTGTGGTTGAGACTGAACCAGAGGCCTAGTGTGTGCTAAGTAAGTGTGTTACCGCTGACCCTCATTTTCAACCTTCGTTCTCAAATATCATGTGAAGGACAGTTACGCCTCTACCTTTCCACTAAATGTGTTCACCATAGTAGGTTGGCTTCTGGCTTCTTAGGATTTCATAGCACGGCCGGTGATATTTATTTCACTGTTGACACTCTGGCCAGGCTGCTTTACCAGTTTTGCTGGGTTCCAGCACTTCCTTCTGTGGACTGTGTATCAACCGGCTGACCTACAAACTACATCTCTGTTTTCCCTGATTTCCTTCCTAGTATCTGTATTTTTCATAGCTGAAATGAAAAAAAAAAAGCAGATGATTTCACCTTCAGACCATTCATAAATTCTTGGCTTATGTAAAACATCAGATTTAAGCTCTTTGGTTAATGTTCTGATTCCCTAGGGTTAGCTACTCTGACCATTTGAAAGAACTTCCTGGTGGAGGGAGCAGGTTCTTGTAAATCTGGCCACATAATTTCACAGGCAAAATAAAAGAGCTAATAAATTCTCCTAGTTGTAACCACTAAGGCCGTGTTAGTAATAGGTTACTATACGTGTACCATGAAGTCTCCCAGTAATGCCCAGTTGCTAATAAAAGCCATTAACTATCTCATTCCCACTTACATGTGTGCACATTAAAAAGAAGGTTAATTGGGGTGAATGTATTTTATATACACAATCTCGACTCTATCATAATTAAGTCTTAACCATTATACCCATATACACCTGTGGCTAGAGTTTTCCTGCCTGGCCCACAATCAGGACAAATCTCTCTCACCTGCCAGTCCCACAGCCGCTCAGACCCAACCAAGTAAACACAGAGACTTATATTGCTTACAAACTGTATGGTCGTGGCAGGCTTCTTGCTAACTGTCCTTATATCTTAAATTAATCCATTTCTATAAATCTATACCTTGCCACTTGGCTCGTGGCTTACCGGCATCTTCACATGCTGCTTGTCCTGGTGGTGGCTGGCTGTGACTCCCTCTGCCTTCCTGTTCTTTTAATTCTCTCTGTTAGTCCCGCCTATACTTCCTGCCTAGCCACTGGCCAATCAGTGTTTTATTAGCAACACATTTGCCATACAGAACATCCCACAGCATACACCAGTGTCTGAGAATAAATATTTATTATTAGAAACATCTCTCTGGAGGTTATCTCACACCATCTGCCTGACCGTGTTCGGGCAAGAGGCCCTGTGTATGAGGAGGCAAGCTGCTGGTTTGTCCACTGCTGAGGTCCTTATTACCAAAGCGTCCCATCCACTTGCTGCAGTGAGTGACAGCCACCTACTCTCTGTCTTGGTCATATTGAAAGAGAGAATGAAAGGCAAAACTGGGAAACTGAAGGAGTTACCTGAGTTGAAGCCTCAAATCCTTGACCATTTTTCTCCTTCCATTTGGAGGAAGGAAAGTGAGAAGACGCTAAGAGAGGAGGGGACAAAAGTCACCCTTTCATCGAACACTTGAACTTCCCAATCTATAAAATAGATACAGTTTTTATCCCTTTTCACACACTTAACGAGGAAGGCAGTCACTTGTCTGTGAGCGTAGTTAGCAATAGGATGAATCCAATGGGATTCCAACCGTTCTGGCTCCAAACACCATTCCTGTGAAAACCAGACTCTTATCAAGCACTTTTGCTTAGAAAGCTTCCCAGCTAGGTTCAACCCTACTTCATTCTGAAATGCCTGTGTATCCCTGGTGGGAACCCTGAGAAAGGAAGTCAAGTCAGCTTGGACCTGTTTTCCACTCTCTTGTTGACCGCTCCAGCTTCACCAGGTCCTCACAGTCAGGACCTCCTGGGACGACCTTCACTGTCTAACAAGCCCCAAATCTGGGCTCCCTTCAGTAACACTAACGAGTATCAACCACAGCTAGACATTTCTGTCTGAAACCTGCTAGATTAATGTCTCAAAAAGTAATTCTAATCTACGGATATTTTTTGTTGAAAATCTGATACCTTTCCAATGTTCTACTATTAACTTAGCTTATTTTTACTTTTGAGTTAGAACTAATCCACTTCTAAAAACTTGAAAATTTCTACTTCAAACATCTTTGGTAAATAAAATATCTAGATAGAGCTTTAGTGTTCTCATATTGTTAAGTAAATAAAATTTTAATAAAAAGTAGTTTTGCTTATACTGTGATTTTTTTAAAAAAGTCTATCTTTTCCTAAGTTGTGTCAAATATGTACATTTTTATCATGACTGTGTAGCAGTCGAGATCAAACACATGATCTCTAGAACTGGAATGCAAAGATGTGAAATCTGACTGCCCGTTTTTTTAGCTGTATCACCATGGGGAAGTATCCTAACTTCCCTGAACTTCACATAAATAGGTAATATTTGTAACCATATGCTATGATTGGTATTGTCAATTTGATAGGATCCAGACTCACTTAGGACACAACCCTTCAGGCATGTCTGGAAGTTTCTAGATTGGAATGCTGCAAGTGGGAAAACCCACCTTAGATGTGGGTGGGACCATCCTTTGAGCTGCAGCTCTGTATGAAATAAAAAACCGAAAGCCAGCTAAGCACCATGTTTATATCTCTCTACTTTCTAAGCACTGATATAATGTGGCCAACTGCCTCAGGCATCTGTGGCCATGTCTTCCTTCCCCACCATGGCGATCTGACCGTCAAACTCTGATCCAAAATAATCCTGCCTTGAGTCCGTTTTGTCGAGTGTTTTGTGACAGAAACAAGTAATACACGTTCTGTGTCTGGGAGACACTGAGTGAGTCTTGGCTGATACTTGGAGGAGTAATTGCTACAAGCAATCACTCTACTTTGAGAATTCCTGAAATGTGTAAGTGCATTATCTACAAACCTCCTCCAAACATATTCAATATTAATAATGTTAAATTTGACAATTAATGAATTTGATAATATATTATAATTCAGAGGCATCTAATTAAGCATTTATTGCTTTGGTATTTCAGCTTTCATTTAGTATTCAGAGTCCATTGTTTGTTTTCCTCTCTGGTCTCAGATGTTTGTATTGGCCCAAGAAATCTTCACTGGTCCTGCACTGCTCCTGTGGAAGCTGATGGATAGAATGGCTTTGGCCAAAGTAAATAGGACCATTCTGACCCTAATCTTTCTGGCTTCAGTCCCCATGCCCATCATAGCCTGTTTGCTGGAAAACGTTTTATTTTCCCAGCAAGAGTCTGGAAAGGTGACTAGCCATTTTAAAAAGAGCCAAGCAGCAATACAGAAATAGAGAGTGAGGCAAAACCCCAGGTACAGTCAGTGAGCCAAAATTCTTAAATCACTTTTGGCTAAGTTCAGAATTTATACCAAAACCTGTGCCAAGAACGACCCTGAAATTTGGCACAAATAGGAGAAATAGTGATTTCGGAGCAGGTTGTAACTGACGTTACTATCTTTAATCCCCTCAAATAAGACTGCTTCTTGAGAGACATATAGGTATTGGAGAACATGTCATTTTGATTCCAAAAATGCTCAAGTCTTATATGTTCAAAGAATAAAAATTTTACCTCCATGAATCAGATGGACAAAATATTATTTACTATTCTGAAAGATTCAGGTTTCCAAGTCTGCTTTTACCCTCAGTGGTAACAGTTCTCCAAGTGTGGCAGATGGTGAACCTTGAGAGTAGAGATGTTTTAAAATAACACCAAGGCACCACGCGCCTTTGTGACTTGTATTTTGAAAATGCATTTCAAATGCAGTGGTGAATTAAGCTGGTTGTCCCTCAGGACATACCAAGGCTGTAAAACCAGAAAGGACCAATAATGAATGTATTCCATACCACCACCCAAATAAAGAGGGGTGGGGAGAAAAAAACAATTTCACTCAAAAAATGTTCTTGATGAAGCAGGAAAAAGAACTTATTAACTCTCAACCCTTTATATTGGGCACAATGTGGAAGTAAAGATGAAATGTTCCACTGCTTCCCAAAGTCTGACGATTGTCTAGAGAAAATTCTGAGTTACAGCTCAAACTAGCCTCTTTTTTCTCAGGAAATGCCATTTATATCTAAATATATGACTGGCAACAAATTATGGTATCCATAGTTCGGGGCATTTGGTAATCCATTTTTACTAAAAAGGGAGATGAGGAACCTACTGCTTTAAAGAAAAGAGCAAACTTGCTAAGTTTTAAGCTTTTAAGCTAAAATTACAGTTTGGGAAGATTTGCATTTACCACAATATTTCACAATCCTAAAGGGCTTTCATAGTGAAACTGGAAGTGGCATTAATGAATGTGGGGTGTGTGTGTGTGTGTGTGTGTGTGTGTGTGTGTGTGTTTGCATTGCGTGTGTGAATACAAGAGAGAGGAGTACAAGCAGAAGCAAAAGGAAGACACTGTCTCCTTTACCCTTATAACTCTCTGCTTATTCCCTGGAGACAGGATCTCTCACTGTGCTGAAAGTTCCATGTTTAGGCTAGGCTGGCTGGCTACCAAGCTCTCAGGGTCTACCTGTCTCTCTGTTCCTTCAACCTGGAGTTACCACACGATCATGTCTGGCTCTTTGACATGGGTGCTGGGGAGTCAAACTCAGGTTCCCATGGTTGTCCTCAAGACTCACACAGAAAGCACTCTTATCCACTAAGACATCTACCCAGCCCAAGACATTTTGATATTGTATAATAAAACCAATCAATACCTGTAAGATCTGCATAATTCAGTTAACTACTTTTCCCATGACCAATGCTGGTTATCAGACATCCACTGAAGACCAAAGATAAGCCAATGAATTTTAGTGTAATATGAAATTCATTGATGTTGTCAAAGATTATACATGGTTAACAACTTCTTAAACAATTGCCATTTGTCGAGTTTTAGTGGGATAAGCAAGAATAATACTGCCAATTATCTAAAAAAGACTTAAAATTTTCTTCTAACGACAGATCCCTACAAGGTCACACTTTCTTCCTACATTTCAACCAAAACACATCTCACAAATGTAGAAGCATGTATATAAGAATGTAAATGTCTTCTGTTAATCTGGGAATTTTATTTAATTAATTTGTTTTGGTTCATTTTTGTGGGTGGGTAGGAGGTTGTTTGTTTAGTCCTGGCTCTCCCAGAACATGATATGTAGATTATAGGCTTGCCACAAACTCACAGAGATCCTCCTGCCTCTGCCTCCTGAGTGCATGCCACCATGTCAGGCCTGCAGTAGAATTAGGGATAAGGCGGTCAGATGTTTGTTTCGAATTCCCAGAGGCCTGGGTTTGATTCCCAGTATCACGTAAATTAGGCAGATGCTACCAGTGTGACTAGTCTTAACACTTGGTAGGTGGCGGCAGGAAGATCAGAAGGTCAAGTCATCCTCAGCTACACAGTATGAGACCAGATTGGGACACCTGGGACTCTGCAAAAAAAAGGAAAAAAAAAAAAAAAAAAAAAAACAGCGTTGGTGGCGCACGCCTTTAATCCCAGCACTCGGGAGGCAGAGCCAGGTGGATCTCTGTGAGTTCGAGGCCAGCCTGGGCTACCAAGTGAGCTCCAGGAGAGGCGCAAAGCTACACAGAGAAACCCTGTCTCGAAAAACCAAAAAGAAAAAAAAAAGAAAAAGAAAGAAAAAAAAGGAAAAAAATGTAATTACATAATTTATATTACATGTAGTGAGTTTTTATTTAAACTAAGGAAGATCTTAAGACTTCTGTTGTTGATTTATAATATGGAATGCAAGTAAGTGTAACTCACCTAAACAAAAGCTCTGTAGTCCTCTATCATTTTTACAAGTGAAAAAAAAATCCATGCTGTGACAACAATGTTGATAACCTGCTGTGCTATGCTCACCTGTGTTCTAGGCCAGTGGCCATTGTGACATCGGCATCCCCTGAGGACCACTGCAAGGATCACATGGCATGGGCTGTGAGTTCACAGAGCTCTGCAGTTAGGCTGCCTTGGAAGAGGTAAACCACCTAACCCTGCCCGTTGCTGCCTCTGATGTTCTCCATGGGATATTCAATGATGTGACCAGGAAAGAGCTCCAACGAATAGGAAGAGAAAGGCCACACTACACACAAAAAAGAATCGTTTCTTCCCTTGACTCCTGCCATGCTTCCCTTCGCTTTGTGTCTTGTATCTCAGTGAAAAAAAAAAATGTACCGATTTCACACCAAAAGAGTAAGAGCTGCTGCTGGACGTGTGTGGGTTTCGAATCTCCACAAGATCAGGCGATCGCTTAAAAATGTTTACCAGAAATGTAAGACCCAGCACTCATACTCAACTAGCTACCCAACCGTGGCTTCTTATGACTGTGACCAGGCTGCTCTCAGTTTGGATGAAGAAATGAATCTAACAGCCACGCTGCAAGACATTAAATCGGGACAAATGGAACTCCTCAGCCAAATGACTGACATTGTCAGCGCAATATCAAATATCCAGGAAAAGATTGACCATTGCCAGAAGCAGATGGAAGTCCTGGAAGTCAGAATAAACACCAGTGAAGACAGACAAATCGCAGCCACCAAAGACATCTTCACCATGAGAGAGGACATCGACACTCTGAAGAAGAAGGTGACAGGGCTGGAGAGCAGGAATTCTTTCTCCAGCATACACTGCCTAGAGGTTCTGGAGGAGCAAGCCAGTAAAGAATTTGTACAGCTGTTCCATAAGCTCCTACAACTAGAAACCCCAAAGGACACACACCCTAAAATCTCTTCAGCAGAATCAGAGATGGTGACTCATTATCCAGAGCCCACTGGTCAGATTAAGGAAAAAACAATGTCTTCTCAAACTAAAACTCCACAGAAAAGTAACAGCCTCCGGAATGCATCCGTGATTTGTGAAAAGGCAAGGTCAAATATTTATCTTTACCCTGACTTCGGTACATGGATCAAGCTCACTTTTGTTCACGGAGGAAAATGGAGGTTTTTCCTCAGTGCCACCAAGTTAGAGGAATTCATCCAGTGGCTTCTGTCTAGGCCAACCATCCTTCCCGAGGAACCACAAATCATGTCCCAGAGAGACTGTGCCTTCACTGGACCCATTGAGAACTTGACCACAATCTGTCTCTCTCTTTTCAACTGTATTTACTCTCTTTTTTGTTCCTCGAAACAGGAAGTAACTCGTCTTTAGAGTTATTTTCTGCTTGGCTTGGTATGAAATAAATGTAGCCCATTAGCTTCAATAGTCATATGTGTTTGTGCTGTCTGTGAACTCTAGTTTGCGGGCTGTGTGTGCCCACCGTCTATGAAATTTCTACATAACTACCGTTAAATTGTATCATCTCATTGGACTATTGTGATCCATTTTCCACAAATGTTCTTGTCCTCTCCAAAGCAGTTCGTGAAGGCTCACCTTGTGTCTGCTTTCATAAATAATTAGAAGCAAAAATGAAAGGGTCAAAAAAAAGTGGAACACGTGGGAGCCTCCACCTCAATACTAGTGGCATTGACTGATGAAATGTATGATATAAAACAAAAATTTGAACAACATAAAGGAAAAAAAAATACCCGTTGTCAAAACCACTAAAGATAGGAATATATTAAGGCTGGAGAGATGGCTCAGACATTAAAAACACTTGCTTTTCTTACAAAGGACCTGGGGTTGGTTCCCAACACACGTTAAGCCGCTCACAATCACTTGTAACTCCAGTTCCAGGAGCTCTGATGCCCACTTCTGGCCTCTGTGAGCATCTGCATGTACATGGTATATATCCATAAACTCAGGCACACATGTACACATTTAAAAAATCATTTAAAATATATATCAATGAAAGGCCAACTTATTGCAAGGAAAGTATTAATTACCACAATGTTTTTTTTTTTCTTTAACTTCAGCTGCATCTCCTCTACTTGTCAGTTAGATGTGGGAGGAAAGGCCAAACACAGTTAGGCAATTTTTTTTACATTTTCTTGAAAGGAGACAAATACTATGTCCTGCACATTTGCTACATAGGAAAAGGTAAAAACTGAAGAGATATATGTGAACTAAGTAAATCTCATCGCTATGACTATAGACCTTTACCTGGCAAGGTATGTCTCCAAATGAGATAGTATTTGATGGCAAACTTCATTTTTAGATGTCATAGATACTTGACACTATAATGTAGTTTTTCTAAATATCACACAGAACAGTGTTTAAAAATGTCTCCCTCATCCAATTGATGAGAGAGAGGAGAGATACTGCAGGCGAGGGACGTAGAGATCATGATGGGAGGATGTGCAGAGATGACCAGCCACACTAGTGGAAGCCCATGAACTGTGGACTGGTGGCTGTGGAGCCCCCATGGGACTGGACTAGGCCCTCTGGATATGGAAGACAGTTGTTTGGCTCGAACTGTTTGGGGGGCACTCAGGCAGGGAGATCGGGATCTGTCCCTGGTGCATGGGCAGGCTTCTGGAACCCAGTGCCTGTGGTGTGATGCCTTGCACAGCCTTGGTGCAGTGGGAAGGGGCTTGGACCTGCCTAGGCTCAGTGTGCTGGGCTCTGCTGACTCCCCATGGGAGACCTCCATTTGGGGGATGTGGGGATGCGGGGTGGCTTGGGAAAGAGGGCTGCGGATGGAAGGAGGGAGGAGGGGGGATCTGTGGATAGTATGTGGAGTGAGTAGAAAATTTCTTAATAAAGAAAAATGAAAGAAAAAAAACAAAAAATGAAATAGAATAAAAATGTCTCCCTCACTTCTTAACCCAGTGAAGGAATCGTCTTCCCTATTGTGACCATGTTATCAAGCTGAAAATATTCTCCATCTATGTACTAATTTTAATTATCCCCAGTTAGCAATTTGAAAAAGGAGAACAAGCAAGCTTCACAGAGAGAAAAGCGCTACTTGAAGCATAGCAAAAACTTGAAGAGTAATAGGGTAAACACAGTTTAGTCTGGTAGCAATTAGACACCAATGTTTTTCATTTGGGAATCCAATTTATTTGGTCCTTCTTTACAGATTTACAGATATGTATGTACACAATAGCCTTCAACACACTGCTTTTAAAACATGTCCATGTGCAGTACACTTAATAAAATCCAGAGTCTGTCTTAAATGGGTCAGCCTTAGCGATTTCTATGTACTATTTGCCAATAAAAAAAAAAAAAATGTGTGCAAGGAGCAGCCAGATCCCTAGTTCAGCACACTGGGTATCCAGACATGAAGAAGGTGGGCATGGAGTAGGCAAATGACAGCATAAATGGCCTCTACAAAAGAAAAGAGTCACTGAGTATATGTGGGGTATTTGGAGGTTCCGTGTGTCAGAGCACGCGTCATTCTCCACATCTCTGACAGTTTAAGATTTTGCAAGAGACTTCTTGCTGCACAGAGAAAATACATGTGTGGAGAATCACAGGGTGTATGTTCTGAACCTAAATTCTAAGTCTTACACTTTGAAGTCCTGTTACCTAATTGTGATCAGGTTTGTTCTGACTTTTGTATAAAGGGAATTACATTAATCTGATAGAATGGAATTTTTCCCCCAAAACAAGTGATCACGGAGCATAAGAGACAAAGCAAAGAACGTTCTCTACACTTTATACACACAGCACTAAGCAGAATGGATAAAGTGTGTACACAAGCAGTTTTCAGGTGTGACAGATGGGGACCGGCAGCAGAGAGCAATCGGAAGAGGACTCTCAGTATTGGAGGCAAGAGAGCACTGAGGAGGTTAGTCTCAAGGCAGGGAGGAGAAGAGGGCAATGGAGCAGACAGAAGGACAAGCAACCACAGGCACTGGAGCGAGGCTGATGGGGAAGATGAGAAGTAAGAGCCGACAAGCACTGTGTATATTCAAAGTACAGACAGGCTATTAAGTTCTTTCAAACCTTTCATGGACCTCATTCTCTCCTGAGGGGCTCTTTCTCATGATGCTTACATTAACCCGTGTTTTAGCTGCACACAAATGCTGCATGTAGTGGTATAATCCTGTAATCATAACATTTAGGAAGCTGAGGCAGGGAGATCACAAGCTCATTCAACAAAAGCCTAGATGCAATACGCCTTCCTAAGGGAAAAGGAGGAGATGGATAGACTGAATTAAGGTGACTGCATGATTTTCTCAAGGCTTCAAGAGATGTTTCTGTTCATCCCAGTGAATCAAGGTTCCTCTAAGGCAGTGTTTCTTAACCTACGGGTCGGGATCCCTTTGCGGGTCATTTATCAGATATCCTGTATATCAGATATTTACATTATTATTCATAACAATTGCAAAATTATGGTTATGAAGTAGCAATGAAATAATTTTATGGTTGGGCATCACCACAACATGAGGAACTGTATTATAGGGTCACAGCATTAGGAAGGTTGAGAACCACTGTTCTAAGGAAAGGGGAGATTTTGCTTTCTGACAAGCTCTCATGTGACTTGCTAAGATTATAACCAAGCTCCTAGGTACAGGTGAGCAAATAACCTGTTTTTCGGGTTTGAACTCACATACTTCTCACTTGCTCACTTCCATTCTTTACAGCTCGGAGAAAAGGCTGATCTTGTCTACATTCCTCCTCCAGTGGCTCACAGTGTCTGATCAGTTACTCTCCTTTCTTCTATTTTCTCACATGGTGTTGTATTCTGTATGTCGGTGTGTACGTGCCGTGGAGCATGTACGGCGCATGCGCGGAGCAAAGAGGACAGCTGTGAGGGTTGGTTCTCTACTGCCACCATTTGTGCTCTGGGTCATTAGGCTGAGGGGCAAGCGCTTTTGACCTGGTTAACTGTCTTGCTGTCCCTGCTCCCCTGTCTGTCTTGTCAGTTTTCAGTCAGTGTTGTTCTTCTTAACCCTACTTAGGATAATATTCACCCGGCTGCTGTCTCTGTGTCCCCTCCTTCCTCTGCTGTTCTCTTACAGTCCTTCGTGAATGGGAGGCCCCGACTCTTGTTTCTACCTCCTCCCTCCCCTTCCCACAGGCTATGCTTCACAAGAAGCTTCTCTTTGGCTTCTTCCTATTGCTCTTGCAGATCCTTCTTGGTTTTCTTAGCTGATCCTTCCAGTCCCAAGTACTCCTCTATAATATGGATATGAAACAGCTTAAATGAAAGAACCCATGATCCAGAATCTCTTGAGACCTTCTGAGCTCTTGGCTGAAGTGACCACATATCTTCTTTAAATGGCTATGAAAAAAAAGCTAACTATAAATATAATCAGACATATATATGTATATATATATATATATAAACCATGTGCTTTCACCAAAACATCTCAGACCCTTGTTGCTGTAAATTAAGCACATCTGTTGGGGATGCAGCCTGTGGTACGGTAAAGAATGAGGAATTTGAGAGAACAGGCTTCAGAACAGTGGCTCCCTGAATGGATAAGCAGAACTGGCCACTGTGCCCACGGTTGTGTGTGTGGTGGTGATGCTTGAGACTATATGATCATGACAATTTCCTTTAAGCTTGGCATTCTTCAGTTTTCTCAATTTTAAATTAAGAGCCAGTTGTGTCTTGAGATTGTTGCATTAATTGAGTAGGATCACATGTTCTGTGTGCCCATAAGTGCCTGATTTAGCAGATATTCAATAAAGGGTAGTCATTTCCTTCCCTCTTTAACTAGATGGAAGGGTGTTAACAAGGGTCATGAAGATGAATGGGACGGGAACCTTGCCTCAAAGAGCTCCCTTCAGGACTCTGCCTCCTTTTATCAGCCATAGAAGACTCTAGACAAATAATAAACAAAGTGACAGGCTAAATACAAAAGCTTCAAGCCAATTCTTGACTCCCTTATCCAAAGATAGTGTGATAAGAATAAGACAGGGTGTGAATCTCTCCTCCTGATCTGGGCACCCAACCAATATTCCATCATCTGCAATAGTCGTTCGCCAACCTTTAATTGCACTCTGTATAAATAAGCAACAAAGGAAAGAACTTGGAAGGAAGAAAGAAGACCGAGTTTAATATAAATAATTTAGTTCAGTTAGGAATATTTGCTTCGATAGGCATATTCAGCAAGAGCACGCTGTTCATTTAAAACAAGATGCATCAACTTTTATTGAAATCTGACACTGTGCCAGAAGCCAGTAGAGCTAGGTGTGAAAAGACAGAGATAAGACAATAGTCATATTCTGAAGAAACATACTTTTTAAAATGGTGTTCTTTCTACCTGCCAATTATGTTGACTATTTGGATTTAGATTGAAAACAATTCACTGACCTCATGCAAAAGTTGATTTTTTTTTCATGGAACACAAGTTGAGTTCCTGTTGGGGGGAGGAGGGGAGACATGGTTATTCCTCAAAACAATAGCTTAAACTTCTTCAATATTATTTTATGCTTCTCCAAAAATGTAAATGGTGGCCAACATATTAATGGTTTATGCTGTGAAACATCAATTGTAGGGTTGACAACTCAGAAAGTACCTCATGAATATATGATATTAGTTGGACTTTTGCTACATTGTAAAAATAACAATAACGTGCCTGAGATAATGATATTAACGAAACCGCAAAGACAAGCCTGTGTGTATTCCTGTGCCAACATATATTCACAAAAACAATGGCAAGAGCAGCAGTTCTGACAGCTGAGCCAGGACTCGCACCCTCTTTACCGTACATCCGACGGTGAAGTAGAAAGTCTACAGCTTGTAGGCACTAGCAGATGACTTGGAAGTTAGGGAACAAATGACAAGAACTAAGTTTGAGCTAGGTCAGGAACTCTAGAAATAAGACTCTGAAGTGGGGGAACTCTAGGGTGACTAAGGAGACAAGGTTTCTTTGGCTACTGAGAGTGTCTGGAGAATAAGGGTTGAGATGGGGCCAAGTGCCCCAGGGTGTTGAAGGACCAGAGTCTTGAGACATTTCCAGGTCTGGTGATGCATGCCTGTATTCCCAGCACTCCAGAACCAGGAATTCCAGGCTGCCCTTAGCAATACAGCAAGTTTAAGGCAAGCCTTAGCTACATGAGACCCTGTTCAAAAAACCAAAACACAAATTTAAAAAGTCTGAAAAATGAGAGAATATGTATATGAAGCACATAATATAGTGTGTGTGTGTGTGTGTGTGTGTGTGTGTGTGTGTGTGTGTGTGTCATGTGGGGGGTGTTGTGTGTCATGTATGTGTGTGCTGTGTGTGTGTCATGTATGTGTGTGCTGTGTGTGTGTGTTGTGTGGTATGGTGTGTGTGTATGTAGTACACATATTTGTGCATGGATGTGTAAAAGCCAAAGGACAGTATTGTCATTCCTTAGGAGCTGTTCACCTTGTTTGTTCAGACAGGGTCTCTCACCAGCTTACCAAGTGGACTAGGTTGCCTAGCTGATAAGCTTCAGGAATCTGCCTACCTGGCTCCGTGTTCCCAGTGCTGGGATTCCAAGCATTGGTCACCACCCCTGGGTTTTGCTTTGTTTGTTGTTTTGGTTTGGGTGGGATTTTTTTGCTGTTGTTCTGTTTTGGGTGAGTGGTGGTTCCTTTTATAATGTGAGATTTGAACATTGAACTCAGTTCCCATGCTTACAAGGCCAGGTACTTTTTACCAAGAAGTTTTCCCCCAGTCCCCAAATTCTACGTTTTGCTCTCTCATTTATCCTTTGAAATGAAATCTTGTGTTAATAATATTTCTGTAGATGTGACAAAACACCCATGACAATCAACTTATAAGGAGTGGTTTGAGCCGAGATGGCTCAGCGGGTAAAGGCATTTGCCACCAAGTCTGACGACCTGAGTTTGATACCTGGGACCCACACGGTGGAAGGAGAGAACCAACTCTAACCTATATGAGTGAACTGTGGCATGCAAATAATTGCAGCTTAAAAGTTTTAAAGAGAGAGACAGAGATTCACTTGGGCTGATAATTTAAGAGGTTCCAGTCCACGTTACTTGGCCCAATTACTTCTGGGCCTGTGGTAGTGTACTCGGTGGAGTGTGGGTAAGAGTAGAACAACTCAGTGATAGCCAAGAAGCAAAAACTGGAGAGGACGGGGCAGGCGCCAACATCATCTTCAAGGCGGCATCTCTCTAATGACCTGCTTGCTTCTGTTAGATTCTACCCGTTAAAATTGACCCCCATGCAGCTTCGGGAGCCACATATGAGCCAAACTAAAACACAGTTATTTGGGAAATACCTATTTTTTTGAGGAATATGAAATTCTAAGCCTTTATGAGCTTTGGCATATTAGTAGCAGATTCTGTTAGTGAAATGGGGCAGGCGTTGGGATCATGAAACACATAGCTGTGCTCTGTGCTCTTCTGGGGCTTTCCGTGTCATTTTATGTTTGTGTGTTCTTTCCTCTTTCCCCTCCTCCACTCCAGACGTTCACCCTAGTGCTGAGGCAGCGATGTAAGGGATGGGGTGTATCCTAGCATGAGACAGACAGGGATGGATGAAAGAGAAGACAAGAAGGTGAAAGAAGAACTCCCAAGAGGCCGGAGAAACAAGGAAGAGGTTGAGGCTCAGGTGCGGTCCTTTCAACACTTTTCTGGTTTGCTTTCTATTCCTGGGATAACTACGACCACAAGCAACTCAGGAAGGAAAGGGTTCATTCAGCTTACAGATTACAGTCCGTGGTAGAGGGAAGCCGAGGCAGGAGTTCAAGGCAGAAACTTGAAGCAGAAACCAAGGAGAAACATTGCTTACTGGCTTGCTCCTTCTGGCTTGCTCAGCTATATTTCTTAGACAGTCCAGGCTTTGCCTGCCTAAGTACGGTACTGCCCACAGCGGGCTGGGCCCTCCTGCATCAGTTCACAATTAGGTAAATGCCTCACAGACCAGTCTGATCTGGAAAATCTGTCTGGACCATTGTCAGTAGAGGCTCCCTTTTCCTCCAGTGACTCTATATCTGTGTTATGGTGACAGTTGAAGCTATGACACGCTATGACACACGTTGTGGTGGCTTGAATAGGAATGGACCCCATAGGCTCATATGTTTGAATACTTAGTCACCAGGGAGTGACTGTTTGAAAGGATTAGAAGGATAGGTTAGGAGGTGTGGCCACATTGAAGAAAGTGTGTCACTGAGGGTGGTGGGCTTTGAGTTTTCAAAAGCCCATGCTAGGCCCAGTTCTCTCTCTCTCTCTTTCTCTCTTTCTCTCTCTCTCTCTCTCTCTCTCTCTCTCTCTCTCTCTCTCTCTCTCTCTCTCTCTCTCAGCTAATGCTCTAGCATTGTGCATGCCACCATCCTTCCTGTCACAATGATAATGGACTAAACCTCTGAAATTGTAAGCCAGCCTCAGCCTCAGTTCAATGCTTTCTTTTATAAAAGTTGCCTTGGTCGGAGTGTCTCTTCACAGCACTACAACAGTGACTAAGACATGCACTAAAGACATTGCTACCAAGAAGGGGCACTAGGGGTAAGTAGCTATAAAAATACTATTAACAGTTGGAACATAAGCATATACCACATGCTATGAAAAATGCCAACCAAACAAACAAAAAGCAGAACGCCTTCTCAGGCAATTTAGTAAGACGGATGCTCATCTTTTTTTCCTCCCTGAGTTAAATTTTAGCCCTGAGGGACTATCCAAGCTTCTAAGAACAGCTCCCCATAGGACTCCCCAATCTTTCTCTTTAGTCAAGGCTTCTACCTATTTTTAGATGCTCCCTTTCTCCCCTGCTGTTATCTAGGATAGAAAAAAGAAATCCATGAAAATGTGGCCAGGTAATCGTCTGATTCCAATGATGTATTCTTTCCACTAATTGCTGCAGAAGGCTATTCTCATAGGCCAATATCCTGATGAAAGATGTGACATATCTTTCAGATATCAGAACATCGAAGCGGTGTGCCACCCTCACTTAGAGTGACCCTCAGTCAACTTATATTTTCCAAATACAAAGACCATAATTGCTTGATTTGCAGGCTGTAATTGGATCAGAGCCATCAGTGACATGGTTATTTGTTGTTAGAGGAATATTCATGGAATCGTGCCTATGGCAGCCCAATTAGAGGCACACCATCAGTGACCCAGCTGGCATTTTCAATATGCTATCTCCGAGGTATGATCAGAAGACAAATTGGAGCTGACTTAATGAAGTTTCTGATCAGAGGCTTCTGTGGAGACAATGAGTTATTGGAGGAGACAAAGGGAGGCTGATAGCGAGTAAATTCATGTATACCGTCAGAAAGCCACAGGAAATCAATGGAATTTACTGAATTCACTCACAAGTGGTTTCTATCACAATAGAAGTTTTCTCCTTTCTCAACAGCAGTTTCCCCAAAACTTAAATGATCAGCAATGGAAAGAAGTCTAAAAATCACTTTGTTCTGTGATATCCAAGTGTGGGGTTAGGAGACAGAGAGGGCATTCCCAAACTCAGCTTCTGAAAAATCTCCTGGCAGGCTTTTGCAAGAGATGACTTTTCCAAGCAACATGGCAAGTCTATGGGTTAGAAACATGGCTTCATTCTTGGCATTTGAGAATTATGACAGTAGGATGTACCCAAATATTGATAGGCTTGAGTGAATGGAGGTTATGTTACCTACTAGGTGTATGATCTTGCTAGATTTCCTACTCTAAGCTAATATTATTGCCACTGAATGAGATGATGATAGACAGGAATGCAAGAATGAAGAAAAATACTTAGTTTGGTTCCTAACAAGTGTCGCTGCTGCTGCTACTAATATTTTTGGATAGACGGGGCAGCAGCTATATGTTCAATAAATTGATTCAGTAAAAAGACTGAGAACCAAAACACTGTTGCAATTCATTGCAAAGGAACCTGAGACTGAGAGCCAGAACTGACTTGTCCAACATTACTTGGGATAGTAGAGTTTGGACTTGTCTGGGCTCCAGTTGTTAGGTCATGCCCTCCAGACTTCACTGAAGCCTTGAATTCTGACCATCAAAGGACTGGCCATGTGTAGGAGGAAATGCATTGAGCTAGCAGCCAGATACATTAAACTGTACCATGCACCCTCTGACTGGCACCTCTAATAATAAAATGGTAGACTATATTCATCAAAATTAGGAATCAGCCATGACTACCACCCCAGCAAGCCTCTCCCTCAAGTCATACAGTTCACGTTCCACTATTTGTGAAACCTGGACTTTATTGCTCCAGAACGTCCATGTGGGTCTTCTATTTCCTGAATTTTTGATCAGGTGCTATGGCAATATAGTACATATGTGCACACACATAGATATGGGGGACAGATATGTATGTACACATGTAGGATATCAAATATGTAGGCTTGTATGTCATACAGATATGCTAGAGATTTATAAACTTTTTATTTCTTTTATCTTCTGTCAGTGATGAGGTTTTAGCCACTACAAAACTAGGTCAAAAGCTAGTAATAATAAGACCCTCCCACACATATGATTCTGGTAAGAACCTCAGATGGTATCTTTGAATGTTGTTAGTGTTGTTTTGTTTTTAAGTTGAGAAACTGTGATTAATGTTTGAGTCGCATATGTGATTTTTAAGGGAAAATGATAATTTACTGCACAAGCTGTCATTGAGAGGAACCCCAGAGTTTGACAAGCAGCTGTGTTAATACACTTAATAAAATTTAGTGAGGGGCCTATCCTGTCTTCCTTCCCACCCCCTTCTTCAAAGCATGGGATGCTTCTCTTTCCCCATCAGTTTACCTGGGTTTTGACGTGTTACCATTTTCCACTGACAGGCTGCTCTCTTCCCATTGCCTCTTTCTCCTCTGTTTCCGGGTCTTTCCCCACTTCCTTGAAAGCGGTTTTTTCCTACAATTGACAGCCCATGTGGTCACACATGCAGATGTCTGTCAGCCAAAGTTAAATCTGAACATTCTTCCTCTTGCATACACTTTGCACCCACAAACCTACCTCCCTTTTCTTACTGCTTGTTCCTTCAGTTATAGCCAGGACTTCCTCCTCCAACTTCCTGCTTCCTGTTCATGCCCATTCCCTTCTTCCCAGAGCCTAATTTCTCTTCTCCATTTAGGAGAGCAACACACTTCATCTTCTGTTTGTCCTCTGTGTATGGCTGATTAAATGTATACATTGAGTCTATTCTGATTAACTCCCCGTGTGGTCCTTTAGGATAGGTCTCAAATACATATTATTTCCTCCATTTGGGATGGGGGTTAGCTTTTTGTCTCATGTGATGGGTTTTTTTCTCTGCATTCCTTTCATTTTCCCATTCATAAATAGAATACAGTTCAGGAATAAAATTTATTTTATGCAATGAAAATTGTTGAAGTTTCCTTAGTTTGAATTTCAAAAGCAAGTGAGTAGAGCTAGCTATAATTTGGTGAGGAGAATAGTCTTAGCTGTAGATGTTCTCACTTATCATACTTTTTTTCTCATCTCCTCTCAATGGAAGAAAGAATTGTCCACACTGAGAAAATATATCAAAAGCAATCTTAATCTAATTTTCTTCTTTTTATTTGTTCTAATATTTTGGTCCCTTTGTGGTTTCAAACAAATTAACTTTCAAATTTTTTCTGGGTAAAGATAGAAGAGCTTTTGGGGTGGTTTTATAGTTCCCTGAAAATGACTTTTAGAATAAGCATGTTTCATAGAAACTCTGATTATAACTCTGTCATCTGCAACAATGAAGTGCAAATAAAAAAAAAAGACTCTACCAAATAATTATACAAAAAAATCAGATTTAGGTAAATTACTAAATCTGAGATAAGATAGCCTGCTTAGCCCCCCTTTGCACTCTATTTAAAACAAACAAAAAATACGGAGTTTTGAATCTTCACATTTGTAAAATTAATTTCAATATACTTATACCTTTGGGAACGCTGCATGAGTCAGCAGACTAAAGAAGACAGAACAAAAACTGTAAAAATTCGATTCCCTGTGACTCATCTGAATGAGGCAAAGCACTAGGTAGGTTCACTCTCTTTCACTTGGTTACAACAAGCTCAGCTCAGAGACAAATGGAATTTATAATCAGGAATGAAATTTCTGCAAGTATTCGGGTTCCTCATTAACTGCAAGTCCAAAATATCCTTTAAGGACAAGGAAGTCATTCATGGGCATGACAAACTGGGCTGCTCCTGATACTACTGTCACCTGGGTGTTCTGCCGTCCCTAAGTGGATAAGGACTTCAGTTGACCAAGCTTTAAAATGTATCTGCACCCCCAACTCTTCTACTGTGCAAGTTTCTTGTAAACAGGTCTCCCTTTCAGGGCTGTACAGACATTGCAAAGGGCAGGAACAGGGTGCATTCTCCTCCCAGCCTGTGAAATTTAACCATTGTAATAAGCCAGGTCAGCCCCAATGCCCATGAAATAAGTAAGCTTGAAACTGATCAAGGAAGTGCTACATTCCTGTTTGGGTCATCTTGATTTTATCTCACTAGAGACCATTTTTTAATTGGTTTTCTATTTAGTTAAACCATAATTGTATCTTTTATGGGGTCTCATGTGATATTCTGATATATGCACAAGGTGGAATATCTGAAGCAATCTAAAGAACATATTCACCACCTCGATTTCTTACAGTTATTTTGAAATGTACTCTCTCCATTGCTTCAGATCTCAGTGTTCTAATGGTAATTCTATCTTTTAGGCACAGCCAACTGTTTTCCACAACGACTTTACTGATCTACATTCATACTAATTTACCTTGTCCCCACATCCTTGCTGACACTTGTCTTTGTGACCGTATCCATTCTTAATGGTGTGAGGAGAAAGCTCAAAGAGTTGTTTTTTTTGTTTTTTTTGTTTTTTTTTCAGTCTTAGCCATTTCTATACCTGCTTTGGAGAAATGCCTGTGGAAAACCTTTGCCCATTTTTTAATCTGTGTTCTTGCTACTGATTTTCTCACTATTACATCACCCCTTTGTTAGATGTATGTTTTAGCAATACAGAGTAGAGGGCATAGTCACTCTGTTAGGTGTTTTCTTTTCTCTCCATGTTCTTATAATTCATTTGTCTAC